>ONZH01019937.1:0-21829 GCA_900303285.1 Rhinella marina
TAGGAGGCAGTATTATAGTAGTTATATTCTTGTACATAGGAGGCAGTATTATAGTAGTTATATTCTTGTACATAGGAGCAGTATTATAGTAGTTATATTCTTGTACATAGGAGCAGTATTATAGTAGTTATATTCTTGTACATAGGAGCAGTATTATAGTAGTTATATTCTTGTACATAGGAGCAGTATTATAGTAGTTTATATTCTTGTACATAGGAGGCAGTATTATAGTAGTTTATATTCTTGTACATAGGAGGCAGTATTATAGTAGTTATATTCTTGTACATAGGAGGCAGTATTATAGTAGTTATATTCTTGTACATAGGAGGCAGTATTATAGTAGTTATATTCTTGTACATAGGAGGCAGTATTATAGTAGTTATATTCTTGTACATAGGAGCAGTATTATAGTAGTTATATTCTTGTACATAGGAGCAGTATTATAGTAGTTATATTCTTGTACATAGGAGCAGTATTATAGTAGTTATATTCTTGTACATATATAGGAGGCAGTATTAATAGTAGTTATATTCTTGTACATAGGAGGCAGTATTATAGTAGTTATATTCTTGTACATAGGAGCAGTATTATAGTAGTTATATTCTTGTACATAGGAGGCAGTATTATAGTAGTTATATTCTTGTACATAGGAGCAGTATTATAGTAGTTATATTCTTGTACATAGGAGCAGTATTATAGTAGTTATATTCTTGTACATAGGAGCAGTATTATAGTAGTTATATTCTTGTACATAGGAGCAGTATTATAGTAGTTATATTCTTGTACATAGGAGCAGTATTATAGTAGTTATATATTGTTACATAGGAGGTAGTATTATAGTAGTTATATTCTTGTACATAGGAGCAGTATTATAGTAGTTATATTCTTGTACATAGGAGCAGTATTATAGTAGTTATATTCTTGTACATAGGAGCAGTATTATAGTAGTTATATTCTTGTACATAGGAGGCAGTATTATAGTAGTTATATTCTTGTACATAGGAGCAGTATTATAGTAGTTATATTCTTGTACATAGGAGCAGTATTATAGTAGTTATATTCTTGTACATAGGAGGCAGTATTTAAGTAGTTATATTCTTGTACATAGGAGCAGTATTATAGTAGTTATATTCTTGTACATAGGAGGTAGTATTATAGTAGTTATTCTTGTACATAGGAGCAGTATTATAGTAGTTATATTCTTGTACATAGGAGGCAGTATTATAGTAGTTATATTCTTGTACATAGGAGGCAGTATTATAAGTAGTTATATTCTTGTACATAGGAGCAGTATTATAGTAGTTATATTCTTGTACATAGGAGGCAGTATTATAGTAGTTATATTCTTGTACATAGGAGCAGTATTATAGTAGTTATATTCTTGTACATAGGAGGCAGTATTATAGTAGTTTATATTCTTGTACATAGAGCGCAGTATTATAGTAGTTATATTCTTGTACATAGGAGCAGTATTATAGTAGTTATATTCTTGTACATAGGAGCAGTATTATAGTAGTTATATTCTTGTACATAGGAGCAGTATTATAGTAGTTATATTCTTGTACATAGGAGCAGTATTATAGTAGTTATATTCTTGTACATAGGAGCAGTATTATAGTAGTTATATTCTTGTACATAGGAGCAGTATTATAGTAGTTATATTCTTGTACATAGGAGCAGTATTATAGTAGTTATATTCTTGTACATAGGAGCAGTATTATAGTAGTTATATTCTTGTACATAGGAGGCAGTATTATAGTAGTTTATATTCTTGTACATAGGAGGCAGTATTATAGTAGTTATATTCTTGTACATAGGAGGCAGTATTATAGTAGTTATATTCTTGTACATACATAGGAGCAGTATTATAGTAGTTATATTCTTGTACATAGGAGCAGTATTATAGTAGTTATATTGTACATAGGAGCAGTATTATATAGTAGTATATAGTATTATAGTAGTTATATTCTTGTACATAGGAGCAGTATTATAGTAGTTATATTCTTGTACATAGGAGCAGTATTATAGTAGTTATATTCTTGTACATAGGTATTATAGTAGGTACATACAAACAAAACAAATACAATTAAATGAAACATAAATTTTCCATCAGTTCAAAACAAAAATCACAGTCAGAGCTCATACAATGATTCCTCCATTATGGAAAACACAGTAAAACAATGTTTAACTTAAGAAGTTCACACCTGTTGAAGAAGGGGGGGAAATATATACATATAATGCAACTGTAAAATAAGATAATCATTATGTATCCAGACATAAATTCCTCCATAACTTCCTGCTTTTATGGTTCTTCCTGATCTCCAAAGATCTTATCCACCTGAGCTCAGACAGTATTTGGCTGACTGCGGTCGTGTGTTGGAAGGTCTCGCTGTGTAGGGACACCCGGGTTCGTGCATGCCAATGGTAATACTTAATGGTGGTTATTATGAGGTACAGTGTTCCCCTGTCGATATTAATATCAGTAGATGGAATACCATATATAATCTCTGGATATTTCAGGGTCTGTAACCGTGAGATCTTTAAGCTGTCAGACACTGCCTTCCATATCTTCCTCCCTCCCCAGCACTCAGTTATGAAATGTTCCATGGTCTCCTCTTGTGGACAACCCAGGGGACACTTCCTATCCGACTGAGACAGGTATTTTAGGTTACCTCTTACAAATAGCCTCCCATGTAGTGACAGCCAGGCGATGTCATACAGTTTTGCTGGGAGTCTTTTCCCATTGAGGAACCCAAGACTTTCCTGCATTATGGTGGTCGGACAATCCCTCAGAGCAAGTGGAGAGCAGAAGAAATCCCTACATATCTTACAATACAGTTCTTTCCTTGTCTTACTCACAATGAAAGACTTCTCTAGCCTCCACTTCCTGACACACTTCAGAGCGTAGTCCATGTACTGGGGGAGGTAGTCCTGCGTCCATCTCCTCCTCTTGAGACTGCCGCCTCGCACCCAAGACTCTGCAAAAGGCAATATCCAGTCCCTGACACTGTTCACCCACAGGGAGCTGTTCTCTGAGTCCAGGCAACCAAAATTAACTTTTAGAAACATGGAGTCAAAGAACACCCTTGGATTTAACATATCCAGCCCACCCTCTCTCCTCTGTAGGTACGTTATACCCCTCTTTATCAGGTTCAACCTGTTCCCCCAAAGAAGCTGGAAGAACAGGCTGAAGAGCCTAGCCGAGAAAGATTCTGGCAAAGGGAAAATGACAGACACATATAAGAAGACAGGGACCAGGTAAGTCTTCAGCATTTTAACCCTTTCTCTATAGGTCAGCCTCCAGTTCTTCCATCGCTGAACCTTTACATTTCCGGCTTCCAATTTCTCTTCCCAATTTATCCTGGCGTTATCATCCCTCCCAAATTTAACCCCTAAGATCTTAATATGGGTGGAGGCTTTCGCAAATTGCGGCAGATCAAAGTCTGGATCAGAACTCAGTGTCCAGAAAGCTTGACTCTTCTCAAGGTTGACCAGAGACCCTGAGGCCTCCGAGTAGCTTCTGATGGCTGCAGACAACATCTCCACCTCACGAGGCTCAGATATCACCACAGTCACATCATCCGCGTAGGCGACAACATCCAGGGGCAAGCAGTGGGGGACCGGCACCCCCTGAAAATCACACTCCTGCAGTGACCTCAGGAACGGGTCTAAGGCAAACACATACAGGAGGGGACTCAAGGGGCAACCCTGTCTCACCCCTGCCTCAACCCTGAATGTGTCCCCCTGCCAACCATTGATCAGAGGAAAGCTCTCAGCCTCTCTATACAAGGTCTTCAGCCAATCAATAAATTGTCCCGGAATACCGTACTTTGACAAAGTGGCCCATAGATACTCGTGGTCTACTCTGTCGAAGGCTTTAGCCTGGTCCAGACCTACAACATATCTCCCACACCTCAGAGCTTTACATCTCTCAAACATCTCCCTTATCGAGATGACTGCTCCAGAGATGTTCCGCCCTTTTACTGTGCCGAACTGACAGCCTGACAACAGTGCCCGGGACAAACAGACTAACCTAGTAAACAGAATTTTTGCCAGAATCTTCCTGTCGACATTCAAGAGGGCAATCGGCCTCCAGTTCTTGATGTCACTAGGCTCCTTACCTTTCGACAGCAGAATTAGCGATGACACCCTCATGGACGGAGGCATCAGGTGATTTTCTAGACAATTTTTGTACACGTCCACGAGGATTGGGGCTAAGTGGTCTCTGAACTTCCTATAAAATTCTGCGGTAATACCGTCTGGACCTGGTGCCTTCTTCAGATGTAACTGATCAATGGCCACTTTAACCTCCTCCACCGTTAATTCTGCTGTTAAAGGAGAAAAGTCCAGATCATTAGTATCAGGGCCTGGAGTTGCCTCCAAGAATTGAGTCATCTTATCTTTATCCAAAACCTTCTTCTGAAACAAGTCAGTATAGTAAGATCTCACCACCCCCAGGATACCCTCCCGAGATTCCTGCAAAACACCCTGGGAGTCAGTGAGACCGGTGACCACTTTGTTGGCCACACGCTCCCGGCAGTTCTCAAAGGGATCAGGTGACCCTAAGGTCCCATAATCCCGTTCGAGGACCAGGGAGGTGTACCTGCTGTACTGATACTGATTTATCTCAGATTTCAGTCGGTTGATCTTTTCTTGGTCCCTCCCGTCTGCCGAATACAGTGACTCCAATTCTTTCCGCAGTCTCAGATACTGGCTATACTTACTCTTCCCCTTCTTAATTGACAGTCTCTTTAAGAGGGATCTGATCTCATCCTTGACGTCCTCCCACCAGTCAGCCATGTTCTCATAAAAATCCACTCTCTCTAGCTGATCTTCAAGAAGGGAGTAGACGCAGCTCTGGACATAGGCATCATCCAAGAGACTGGAGTTGAGTTTCCATAAGCCTCTCCCCACATCAGAGCGCTTGGTGGCTCCCAAACAGAAATACAAGGCCAGATGGTCAGAATAAGGGACAACTTTCTCCCTCCTCTCACTGATGTTCTCAGAAGGACTCACCAGAGCTAAGTCTATCCGACTGCTTCTGCCAGCACAAGAGTAGGTAAACTTGGGCTTTCTACCACCACACACAAACACATCGGACAGACCAGCCTGAAGAATCATCCTGTTTAGGACCTTAGAGTCTCTAGTAAGGGGTCTGTCACTAGGTCTGTCACTGGGTGTTATAACAGCATTGAAATCCCCCGCCATTACCACAGGAAGAGATGTGAACAGGTAAGGCTTTACCTCATTAAATAGCTGAGTCCTCTCAGTCACTGTCTGTGGACCATAGATGTTGATGAGCCGGAGCCTCCTACCTCGGATAGTGACCTCCAGGACTAGACATCTTCCCATTGACACCTCCGTTAATCTATGTATGGTCACATCACTGGTGTTAAAGAGTATGGAGACCCCGGCATATGGTTCCACAGCCAGCGACCAGAAGGAGGGACCTGACCGCCATTCTCTCTCTGCCTCTCTTATAAGTCCTGAAGTATTTAGATGGGTCTCCTGCAGGAAGAACACATCCGCATCTAAATACCTAAGATGTTCGTACACAGCATGTCTTGTTCTCCTCACTTTCATGCTATTCACATTACTTGAGATGACGTTAAGGTAAAAATTAGCCATCAGAGTAAAACAAAGTAGAAGAAGCAGAGAGATGGACCCCATCATCATGAATCAGAGTGTGTGCACTCCCGCTGACCACCACCAGTTTCCATATCTGACTCATACTCTTGCTCAACTTGAGTGGGTCTCTTTTTTGAGGGAGGATCATCACCTGGGTCTTCATCATACTCAGCCATCATCCGATCTAACTCTCTCTCCATTTCTGCCTCTGCGTCTGACTCAGATAAGACACTGAACCTATTGGCGGTCATTGTCCCATCTGGTCTACTGTCCACTTTCACCTTACTGGGCTTTTGGACAGTGGTCCACTCACCCTCAGGCTGACGGCTGGACTTATCTTTCTTCTTCCTTTTAGATTTATTCTCCCCAGTGGTGGACACTGGAGCAGAAGAAGAGACAGCCTCTGAGTATACGGCCTGTGTGACCACCTCCATGTTACCCTCAATGACATCTGACTGGGGTTGGGTTTGTACTGGATCACTGTGTGATATTTCAGGCTGAGGCTCTGGTCCTGTTGGCACTGACCCTGATAACAAAGCGTCCTCCTCCAGGTCATCTGTCCCTTCCAGCAAGTCATCATCAGGAAAGTCTTTGCAGATGTTGTGCCAGGCATCGGGACAGTCCCTGTGGGGATGACCAGTCTTACCGCACAGATTACATCTAATGACCTGGCAGTTGGAGCTGACATGACCGACCTCCCCACACAGGTTGCACTTCACCATGGCACACGCATTCGCCAAGTGACCAGTCTTCCCACACTTAAAGCATTTCCGGGGCTGACCTGCATAGAAACACACACCCTTCTCCCGGCCGATGAAGAAAGAATTGGGCAGATGTTGGGTTATATTGTGGTGTTGATGGAGCTTCACCAGGACCTTCCATCCCCCAGTCCAGATACCGTCTTCATCTCTGGTCTTAGTGAGCTCAGACATGAGATCACAATGTCTCCTCAGCCAGACCACAATGTCCTGGTGGGGAACAGACTCATTCCAGAAGATGATGGTGACATTGACGGTATCTGGCTTAGAGATGGGGATAAAACTGAACTTATTCCAGCCCTCCTTTTCTCTGAAACTGGTGAAGCTAGCCCAGAAACGGTCCAGGTCAGACATGAGCTTAAAACTGATGTCATAGCCCTGTCTGTCCGGGAGGTTTATCATGGCCAGGATGTTGGATGGCTGGAAGCCCATCTGCTTACATAGCAGCTCTCTGATGACAAACCTCCTATCGGGCAGATCTTCCTTGGCCCCTCTATGCCTGAACCTGACCACGTTCCTCCTCTTAAAAGCCTGACCAGAATAACTGGTGTTTGATGTAAATGATGGTGACCCACGGCTCCAGGCATTCCCAGAGGAGGTGTGACCAGGTCCACTATCCTGCCGTCCTTGTGGGCCCTGTGTAGACTGCTGGCCTCCTGTACTAGGGGGTTCTGGTACTGTCTGTGTAACTAATGGGGGGAACTCTTGTGTATTACACTGTACTGCCCCCTCCCCCCACCAGTGTCACCAGTAATCACAGGTGGAACCACAGACTGGCCTGATTCCCCAGATGATCCCAGATCCCACACAGACTGTGGTGCACTCTCCCCTGACACAGTATTATCACATAGAGTATCAGAAGTATTGTTACTCAGATTATCAGCTATATCATCAGACACATGAATGTCCTCATAGACTTCAGCAGTAGAGTCCTGCACAGCAGAGCCCTGAGTGCGCGTCTCAGGAATAGCAGACTGTTGTGCTGCTGCACCGCCACCTTCTGGTAGGAGTCCACAGTCTATCTGCACAGTGCTGCCCCCTGACGCCTGTGGTGACTGCACTGCTACTACAGGGTTACCTTCAGGTAAGAGTCCACTGTCCTCCTGCAGTGTGCCGGATGCTGGGACTTGTAGTGCCATGCTAGGAACTGCTGCAGATGCCTGCTGATGCTGGACGTTTGGTTCTCCACTGTACAAAGTTCCTTCTTTAAAGGAGAAACTTGCCGGCTGCAGTACAGGTTTTCCATGAGACTGCCGGGTGCCATCTTGGAAGGAGTCAAAACGCTGCTGGTTCCTATAGGTTTCTCCAACTGGTCCCAGTTGTTCCAGCACAGAGTCCATCTCCCTTACAGTGTCAGCGAGCTGTATGGCCAGGGAGCCCAGCTTGCGGTCATGCAGCTCCTGGCGGTCAGGGTTTGCTGCCTTCAGCTTGTACATGCAGTCAATCTGTTTCTGAAGCTGCAGTTTCTCTTTCTTCAGAGTCTCCATTCTCCTGACCAGTGCTGGGATCTGCTCAGCCAGACAGAGCTCAGGTGCGCGCCCTCCCCCACTAGCAGTCTGTCCATTGCTGGGTACTGCAGGCTGTGGACTCACAGGATGACCTCTCACAGGTGTAGTAGTGGTTCTGCTTGTATCCAGCCCAAGCCTCTGCACTGATGGTGAAGAAACTTGTGGCTTTGGACTTGCTGCGGCTGCAGTCACTGCGGTGGGTGCACAATCTCCAGATTGGGGACCGGCTCCCAGGTTCTTTCCAGTGGCTGCACCTTGAAGCTTTCCTGCTTTTCCACCTTTGGTCTCCTCCACACCTTTTGCAACTTTTTTGCTGCTGCTCCCAGATCTTGTACGGTCCGATTGTATCAGGACATTTTGTTGGATGTTTTGTTGGATTGTTTGTCTTTCCAAGGATGTTCTTCTCTGTCTGCATGGGGAAGGTGAGGGCTGCACACCTGCAGGCTGTAATGGAGTCTGCTTCACCTGCAAACTCTGCTGGCCTCCTGCTTCTGAGTATTCCTGCACTGTGGTTCTTGCTTCAGGACGCTGCACATTCACACTGGTCAGTGGATTCATCACACTCTTACTCACTGCTTCTTTCTTTTCTGCCATTTCTTTCTTTCCATCCTGGTTTCTTGCTGCACTGGAACTGCTGACAACTTGACCGCCGACATTCTGAACATTCACTTTCTTCATAGTAACTTTGGGATTTTCATCCACAGATTTAGAAGGCTGGGAATTGTATCCCAGAATAGGCCTTGGAGCCTGGATTTTCCTAGGAGGCAGTATTATAGTAGTTATATTCTTGTACATAGGAGCAGTATTATAGTAGTTATATTCTTGTACATAGGAGGCAGTATTATAGTAGTTATATTCTTGTACATAGGAGCAGTATTATAGTAGTTATATTCTTGTACATAGGAGCAGTATTATAGTAGTTATATTCTTGTACATAGGAGCAGTATTATAGTAGTTATATTCTTGTACATAGGAGCAGTATTATAGTAGTTATATTCTTGTACATAGGAGCAGTATTATAGTAGTTATATTCTTGTACATAGGAGGCAGTATTATAGTAGTTATATTCTTGTACATAGGAGCAGTATTATAGTAGTTATATTCTTGTACATAGGAGCAGTATTATAGTAGTTATATTCTTGTACATAGGAGGCAGTATTATAGTAGTTATATTCTTGTACATAGGAGCAGTATTATAGTAGTTATATTCTTGTACATAGGAGCAGTATTATAGTAGTTATATTCTTGTACATAGGAGGCAGTATTATAGTAGTTATATTCTTGTACATAGGAGCAGTATTATAGTAGTTATATTCTTGTACATAGGAGCAGTATTATAGTAGTTATATTCTTGTACATAGGAGCAGTATTTATAGTAGTTATATTCTTGTACATAGGAGCAGTATTATAGTAGTTATATATTCTTGTACATAGGAGCAGTATTATAGTAGTTATATTCTTGTACATAGGAGGCAGTATTATAGTAGTTATATTCTTGTACATAGGAGCAGTATTATAGTAGTTATATTCTTGTACATAGGAGGCAGTATTATAGTAGTTATATTCTTGTACATAGGAGGCAGTATTATAGTAGTTTATATTCTTGTACATAGGAGCAGTATTTATAGTAGTTATATTCTTGTACATAGGAGCAGTATTATAGTAGTTATATTCTTGTACATAGGAGGCAGTATTATAGTAGTTATATTCTTGTACATAGGAGCAGTATTATAGTAGTTATATATTCTTGTACATAGGAGCAGTATTATAGTAGTTATATTCTTGTACATAGGAGGCAGTATTATAGTAGTTATATTCTTGTACATAGGAGCAGTATTATAGTAGTTATATTCTTGTACATAGGAGCAGTATTATAGTAGTTATATTCTTGTACATAGGAGCAGTATTATAGTAGTTATATTTCTTGTACATAGGAGCAGTATTATAGTAGTTATATTCTTGTACATAGGAGGCAGTATTATAGTAGTTATATTCTTGTACATAGGAGCAGTATTATAGTAGTTATATTCTTGTACATAGGAGCAGTATTATAGTAGTTATATTCTTGTACATAGGAGCAGTATTATAGTAGTTATATTCTTGTACATAGGAGCAGTATTATAGTAGTTATATTCTTGTACATAGGAGCAGTATTATAGTAGTTATATTCTTGTACATAGGAGCAGTATTATAGTAGTTATATTCTTGTACATAGGAGCAGTATTATATAGTAGTTATATTCTTGTACATAGGAGGCAGTATTATTAGTAGTTATATTCTTGTACATAGGAGCAGTATTATAGTAGTTATATTCTTGTACATAGGAGCAGTATTATAGTGTTATATTCTTGTAATAGGAGCAGTATATAGTAGTTATTTCTTGTACTAGGAGCAGTTATAGTTATATTCTTGTACATAGGAGGTAGTATTATAGTAGTTATATTCCTTGTACATAGGGCAGCAGTATTATAGGTAGTATATTCCTGTACATAGGAGCAGTATTATAGTTGTTATATTCATGTATATAGGAGGCAGTATTATAGTAGTTTCACTCCTGGAAATGAAATTACACATGTAATAACATACCATACGTTTATTGAAATCAATTTAGTAGTAGGTCTCACCAAGATCTGCAGATGATCAGATTTTTTAGCAACTAGCTCCAATCTGTGGTATGTGAGAGGGAGTTCTGTCCTATTGTCCGCATTGGGTCTGTTCCATTAGGGATAGGCTGTGGCGTTCCCCAAAATATGAAATGCCACAATCTATGTCATCCCATATTTTTTGCAGCAAATACATCATGGTGTGTGTTCATGAGCCCCTAGGCTACGTTCACATGACCATGGTGTCGCCATGGGTCCGCAAAACATAGGCACCGGCCATGTGAACACCATGTTGATTTAAATGGGTCCAGGTAGTGTATGTTGTATAGCATGTATTGTATGTTGTATTGTATGTATTGCTTGTGGTATTGTATATGGTGTATGTTGTATTGAATGTATTGTATGTATTTTATGTATTGTATGTGGTATTGTAAGTATTGTATGTTGTATTGTATGTATTGTATCTAGTTTTGTATGTGGTATTTTATATATTGTATGTGGTATTGTATGTATTCTGTGTGGTATTATATATTTTATTGTATGTATTGTATGAGGCATTGTATGTACTGTTTGTTGTATTGCATGTAGTGTATGTGATATTGTATGTGGTATTTTGTGAGATATTATATGTATTGTATGTGGTATTGTATGTATTGTATATATTGTATATATGTGGTATAATTTAGACATTTTATGGTGATGTTATCACTGAGGTGCTGTATAGTGGTATTTACGTATAATATTGCCGTTTTGTTTGGAGGCATTATGTAGGTACCGTCTGGTAGTATTTAATTAATGTATGGTGGTATTATTGAGGTACTCTATATTGGTATTATGTAGGTACTGTATGGTGATATTATTTAAGTTCTGTTTGGCGGTATTAGGTACCATATGGTGGTATTATTTAGGAACTATGTGGCGACAGTGTTTTATATATTCACTCTTTTAGTTATGACAAGACCTGTGTAGAGGGGTTAATTGTGCCTCCATTCTGGGGTCCCCTCTTGTGCCTCCCCTGTTTTCTGGCCTCCGCTGAGGTCCCAGAGCTCTGCTGTTGTTGTGTACACTGACGCGTTTCGATCCCTCCATTATTCATCAGGTTGGTGCGGGCGCCCCGGGCAGCTCAGCTGTTCCTCACACGCAGGCTGAGAATTGCTCGGTTGTCACTGGAGTATTACATGTCTGCCGAAACATCTGTGACCCACCCCTCCCCCGCTGCACCCCAACCAGGTGATGTCATCAGTGAGAGGAACAAAATCCAGACATTAACTAACGATGACCCAACAGCGGGGAGATCCGGGCATGTCATCATCATCAGTGCCTTAGGTGGCAGGGTGCCCTGTTCAGAATTGCCCTTAGGCGCCCCCTCCCTTCGCAGTTTTATAATGTTAGTTTTTGTTCATATGTTTAGCTCAGTTTCTAGGTAAAATATTGAAACTGCTGTCCATATTGGTCATTTTTAGGATTTTCTAATATACACTTCCATAAACAGAAACCTTGTAATAACAACCGAACCGGAATGAAATGCATAAGAAGTAAAATGGAAAATAATTATCACTTGTTCATTTTCTATAATAATAAGCATTTTATTCCAACGTCATCTAGGATGACAGAAGACAGTTTTCATATACAGGACTGCCATAAACAGTCTATTGCATAATGCATATATGAAAAATACACACTGTAACTTTAGAGGGGTTGTCCCAACTCAGATACCGAATGCATCCATGTTCCCAGCAGTGTGATAAACGCTGAGGGAGGGATTTATCATCCCTGTATGCATGTTTTCTGGCTTACAAAAATAAGCTCTGAGCAAGTCGCTAGTTTGCTCAAGAAAGTGGGTGTGGCTTGGTGTACTAATGAGTGCGGCCTCAGCTCAAGCCAGATTTACTACAGTCTATGCAACTTCTGTAGCCTATATTGTAGGGCAAACCTAACCACCTCCGTGGTGGGATAGACCTGAAGCCACTGTAAAGAGGGGAAATTCTGCCCAGGCAGATATATGAGGAGGCTTATGCCTCTTAGTAAATCTACCTAGCTGGACGGGCAGCGGATTTCACTTAAGAATGGCATGAAAAACACTGTCCTTCGTACATCTCCCCCTAAGTGTTTCCACATTTCCGGGTAAAAACATTTAACAAAATACTGAGTTGTCCACGACTTCCCATTTCCAATGTTCTGATGTAAGTACTGAGAATTTCCCTCTAATTCTTGATCCAATATGATAAGTATTGAGAGTGTCCCTGGTGACCCAATGTTTTAAGTACTGACCGTTTCCCTGTCCTTTGAGATCCAATGTGATGTAAGTCCAGAAAGTGTCCAGGTTCCTCCTGGCCATCCACTGTGATAATTACTATGAGCTTCCATGTCATCAGTGATTCAATAGGATAAGTACTGGGAATGTCCCTGGTCATCCTAAAAATCCTGGGTGTCCATAGCCCTGAGCGATTCCTTGTCCATCTGATGTGACAAGTACTGAAAATATTTCTGGCGGTCCTGTATCATAAATTCAGTGTGTCCATGTCCTTGATGATTCAGTACGAATACAGTAGAATGTATATACGAGACCCTGCAAAGTTCAAGCCTTCAGGACAATGCACGTTAGTGATCGGAGGGATGAAAAGAAGGAGTATTTTCTCCGCTTCCACAAATAACAGAAAGTGAAAGAAAGAAATTAGAACAGGGATAGTAATAGCATCTCACGACGAAAAGTCATCTCACAACCACCTCACAGACAAGAAACAAGGCCTATGGGTTCAGAAATGATAGTTTCTCATAGTAACTAGAAGTTTTAGATTTATGCGAGTAACAAAAATGTTTTTGAGACACAAACAAAACAAAGACTTAAATATCAGGCCTGTATATTAGAACAACACCATGACGACCATTACTAACTCCACTACTGCCACTGAGTATAAACAGTATATATTACCCAATATTACCAATTATATTAGTATACAAGGGACAAATAATACAGCCTTAGTAAATATTACTAACACAATGACTGAATAATACCACCATACAGTGAACATACTGTATAGAGATAGATATCAGCTCTACAGGCGGTACAGTTACATCCAGTGACTCCAGAAGACGTCTTCTCTATTCAGTCTTTCCTTTTGTTTTCCATTCGGTTCAGACCTCCATGTCAACTTCTCCCGGCCATGTGTCGCCTCTTCAGCATCTGTCAGACAAACATCTTAGAATCTGCATTTTCCAGCATCCTGATCACCTCTACACAATCTCCTCAGCTATAGCCCCCAAAACTTCATTAATACCCCGCCACACACACACTGGTAGGCAAGTATGTCATTCCCATTAGTGCCAGTAACATCCCCCCCCCCATTCATTCCCATTAGGCCAGTAACACCCCTCCCCCATTCATTCCCATTAGTGCCAGTAACATCCCCCCCAATTCATCCCCATTAGGCCAGTAACACCCCCCCTCATTCATTCTTATTAGTGCCAGTAACACCCCTCCCCCCATTCATTCCCATTAGTGCCAGTAACATCCCCCCCCAATTTCATCCCCATTAGGCCAGTAACACCCCCCCTCCATTCATTCTTATTAGTGCCAGTAACACCCCTCCCAATTCATTCCCATTAGGCCAGTAACACCCCTCCCCCCATTCATTCTCATTAGTGTCAGTTACATCCCCCCCTCCATTCATCCCCATTAGGTCAGTAACATCCCCCCCTCCATTCATTCCCATTAGGCCAGTAACACCCCTCCCCCATTCATTCTCATTAGTGTCAGTTACATCCCCCCCTCCATTCATACCCATTAGGTCAGTAACATCCCCCCCCTCCATTCATTCCCATTAGGCCAGTAACACCCCCCCCCCATTCATTCCCATTAAGTCAGTAACACCCCCATTCATTCCCATTAGTGCCAGTAACATCCCCCCCAATTCATCCCCATTAGGCCAGTAACACCCCCCCTCCATTCATTCTTATTAGTGCCAGTAACACCCCTCCCCCAATTCATCCCATTAGGTCAGTAACACCCCTCCCCCCATTCATTCTCATTAGTGTCAGTTACATCCCCCCCTCCATCATCCCCATATAGGTCAGTAACATCCCCCCCCTCCATTCATTCCCATTAGGCCAGTAACACCCCCCCCCCATTCATTCCCATTATGCCAGTAACATCCCCCCAATTCATTCACATTAGTGCCAGTAACAGACTCCCCATTCCCCCCCCCTCCATTCATCCCCATTAGGTCAGTAACATTCCCCCCCTCCATTCATTCCCATTGGCCAGTAAACCCCCCCCCCCCATTCATTCCCATTAGTGCCAGTAACAGACTCCCCATTCCCCCCCCCCCCTCCATTCATCCCCATTAGGTCAGTAACATCCCCCCCCCATTCATTCCCATTAGGCCAGTAACATCCCCCCCATTCATCCCATTAGTGTCAGTAACACCCCCCCCATTCATTCCCATTAGTGCCAGTAACAGACTCCCCATTCCCCCCCCCCTCCATTCATCCCCATTAGGTCAGTAACATCCCCCCCTCCATTCATTCCCATTAGTGCCAGTAACAAACTCCCCATTCCCCCCCCCTCCATTCATCCCCATTAGGTCAGTAACATCCTCTTAAAAAAGAAAGAAAGGAAACAAATACTACAACTACTTACCTACACTCCTGCGCAGAGCCTCCGGGCCGACATCTCCGCTCACAGTCGCCGACGAATGATCGACGCCTTTGCCGGAGGTCACGCTGCTACAGGAAAAGCTGTATGCGCGCGCCCATGTGCATACAGCAGATAGCAGCGCTGGACACCACGGTGCAGGAGCGCAGCACGGCAGCAGCTGATCCTATTCCTGACGGCGCCCCTCAATAGTCTGGCGACGAGGCCCTGTGCGACCGCACAGGTCGCACATAGCTAAGGCCGGCCATGATCATCATCATCATGAGTCCTGCTGCCGATGGAGCTCGAGCCGCCTCTGGACCTTTCCTATGCACTGCGCTACCTGGAAGGGTCTATTGCATTTTCATCCAGCACTTCCTGATTCATAAATAGAATTCCTGGGCTGCAGTGAAGACTGACACTCATAAAAAACAAGTATATGGCCTATAAAAATACAAAGGGGGAAAGGCAAGTGATAACATCTATAGCTGCTGTGAGGGATAATACTCATTACTGCAGCGCCCCCTGTGGTCATACAGCGTAACAACAGCTGCTGCATGTACATCCTGTGGTAAAGACCTCATATCTGCTGCTGTCAGGAAATGATGGGAGTTGTAGTAGGAAAACGGCTACGACCCCCTCCAGAAAAGGAAGGCCCCCCCAAATTATGTGTCCCACTGTACATGACTGAACCTGTACCCGAGTGTCACTGTCATTATCCCGTACCCCGAGTGTCAGTGTCATTATCCTGTACCCGAGTGTCAGTGTCATTATCTGTACCCTGAGTGTCAGTACTGTCAGATCAGTGTCATGTCATGTCATCCTGTACCCCGAGTGTCAGTGTCATTCCGTAGTCATTATCCTTACGTGTCAGCTCATCTGTACCCCAGTGTCAGTGTCATTATCCTGTACCCCGAGTTCAGTGTCATCGCGTCAGGTGTCCTACCCGTGTCAGTGTCCCCGAGTGTCAGCGTCATTATGTCCTGTATCCCGAGTGTCAGCGTCACCCCCCCGAGTGTCAGTGTCATTATCCCGAGTGTCAGTGTCATTTATTCCGAAGTGTCAGCGTATTATCCTGTGCAGTACCCGAGTGTCAGTGTCATTATCCTGTACCCGAGTGTCAGTGTCATTATCCCTGTCAGTGCATTATCCCGTGTGTCAGTGTCATTATCCTGTACCCCGAGTGTCAGTACCGTGTCAGTGTACCCCGAGTGTCATCCCTGTACCCCGAGTGTCAGTGTCATTATCCTGTATGTCAGTTGTCATTATCCCCCCCCAGTGTCAGTGTCTTATCCCGTACCCCGAGTGTCAGTGTCATTATCCCCCGTACACCGTACAGTGTCAGTTGTATTATCCGTACCCCCGAGTGTCAGTTATCCTGTACCCGAGTGTCTGTCATTATCCTGTACCCCGAGTGTCAGCGTCATTATCCTGTACCCCGAGTGTCAGTGTCATTATTCTGTACCCCGAGTGTCATTTCATGTCCTGTACCCTCCGTAGAGTCAGTGTCATTATCCCGTACCCGTAGTGTCATTATCCTGTAACCGAGTGTCAGTGTCATTATCCTCTACCCGGAGTGTTCAGTGTCATTATCCCGAGTGTCAGCGTCATTAGCCGTCCCCAGTGTCAGTATCATTATCCTGTACCCCGAGTGTCAGGTGTCATTTATCCTGTACCCGAGAGTGTCATGTGTCATTATCCTGTACCCCGAGTGTCAGTTCGTACCATTATCCTGTACCCGAGTGTCAGTGTCATTATCCTGTACCCAGCGTCATTGTCCCCGAGTAGTCAGTGTCATTATCCTGTACCCGCAGTGGTGTACCCCATGTGTCATTATCCTTGTTCCCGAGAGTAGTGTCATTGTCCTGTACCGAGTGTCAGTTCATTATCCTGTACCCGAGTGTCAGTGTCATTGTCCTGTACCCCGAGTGTCCCCGAGTGTCATTATCCTGTACCCCGAGTGTCAGTGTCATTATCCTGTACCCCGAGTGTCAATTATCCTGTACCCCCGAGTGTTATTATCCTGACCCGAGTGTCAGCGTCATTATCCTGTAGCCTGTCAGTGTCATTATCCTGTTACCCCGAGTGTCAGTGTGTCATTATCCTGTACCCGAGTGTCATTATCCTGTACCCCGAGTCTTATCCTGTACTGTCATTATCCTGTACCCCGGTCATTATCCTTCCCCGAGTGTCATTCATTATCCCGTACCACGAAGTCAGTGTCATTTTTCTGTACCCCGAGTGTCAGTGTCATTATTCTTGAGTGTCAGTGTCATTATCCTGTACCCCGAGTGTCATTATCCTGTACCCCGAGTGTCAGTGTCATTATCCTGTACCCCGAGTGTAAGTTCATTATCCTGTACCCGAGTGTCAGTGTCCTTATCATATACCCCGATGTCAGTGTCATTATCCTGTACCCGAGTGTCAGTGTTATTATCCTGTACCCCGGGTGTCAGTGTCATTATCCTGTACCCCGTGTACCTTGAGTGTCAGCGTCATTATCCTGTACCTGAGTGTCAGCATCATTATCCGTACCCCGAGTGTCAGTGTCATTATCCTGTACCCGAGTGTCAGTGTCATTATCCTGTACCCCGAGTGTCATATCCTGTACCCCGAGTGTCATTATCCTGTACCCGAGTATCAGCGTCATTATCCTTACCCCGAGTGTCAGTGTCATTATCCTGACCCCGAGTGTCAGTGTCATTATCCCGTACCCGAGTGTCAGTGTCATTATCCCGTACCACGAGTGGAGTGTCATTATCCCGTACCACGAATGTCAGTGTCATTATCCTGTACCCCGAGTGTCAGTGTCATTATTCTGTCCCGAGTGTCAGTGTCATTATCCTGTACCCCGAGTGTCATTATCCTGTAACCCCGATGTCAGTGTCATTATTCCTGTACCCCGAGTGTCAGTGTCATTATCCTGTACCCCGAGTGTCAGTGTCATTATCCTGTACCCGAGTGTAAGTGTCATTATCCGTACGCCGAGTGTCAGTGTCTTATCTATACGAATGTCAGTTCATTATTACCTAGTGTCATTGGTACCCCGTGTCAGTGTCATTATCCTGTACCCCGTACCCCGGGTGTCAAGTGTCATTATCCTGTACGCCGAGTGAGTCAGCGTCATTATCCTGTACCCGAGTGTCAGCGTCAGCAGTTCATTATCCTGTACCCCGAGTGTCAGTGTCATATCCTTACCCCGAGAGTCAGTGTCATTGTCCGTACCCCATGGTCATTATATCCTGTACCCCGAGTGTCAGTTCATTATCCTGTACCCGAGTGTCAGTGTCGTACAGTGTCATCCTGTACCGAGTGTCAGCGTCATTATTCTGTACCCCATGTGTCATTTCCGTACCCCGAGTGTCAGTGTCATTATCCTGTACCCCGAGAGTCAGTGTATTGCCTGTACCCCATGTGTCATTATCCTGTACCCCGATGTCAGTGTCATTATCCTGTACCCCGAGTGTCAGCGTCATTATTCTGACCCCATGTGTCATTATCCTGTACCCGAGTGTCAGTGTCATTATCCTGTACCCGAGAGTCAGTGTCATTGTTGTACCCCATTTCATTATCCTGTATCTCGGTGTCAGTTGTCATTATCCTGTACCCGATGTCATATCCTGTACCCGAGTGTCATTATCCTGTACAGTGTCAGTACCCTGAGTGTCAGTGTCATTATCTGTACCTGTAGTGTCAGTGTCATTATCCTGTTACCCCGAGTGTCGTGTCATTATCCTGTACCCCGAGTGTCGGTTCATTATCCTGTACCCCGAGTGTCGGTGTCATTATCCTGTACCCGAGTGTCGGCATTATCCTGTTGTATATCCTGTACCCTGAGTGTCAGTGTTGAAGTGTCAGTGTCATTATCCGTACCCTGAGTGTCAGTGTCATTATCCGTGTACGCCCGAGTGTCGTGTCATTACCCCGAGTGTCGCTGTACCCCGAGTGTCAGTGTCATTATCCTGTACCCCGAGTGTCGGGTCATTATCCTGTTGTTTACCCCGTAGGAGTGTCAGTGTCATTATCCTGTCCCCGAGTGTCAGTGTCATTATCCTGTACCCGAGTGTCAGTGTCATTATCCTTACCCCGAGTGTTGTCAGGAGTGTCAGTTCATCCTGTACCCCGAGTGTCATTATCCTGTACCCGAGTGTCAGTGTCATTATCCTGTACCCCCAGTGTCAGTGTCATTATCCGTACCCCCAGTGTCAGTGTCATATCCTGTACCCGAGTGTCAGTGCATTATCCGTGTAACCCCGAGTGTCAGTGTCTTATCTGTACCGAGTGTCAGCGTCATATATCTGTACCCGAGTTCAGCGTATTATCCTTACCCCGAGTGTCAGCGTCATTATCCTGTACCCGAGTTCAGCGTCATTATCCTGTACCCCGAGTGTCAGCGTCATTATCCTGTACCCGAGTGTCAGCGTCATATCCGTCCCCGAGTGTCAGCGTCATTATCTGTACCCCGAGTGTCAGCGTCATTATTGTATCAGCGTCGTTGTCAGCCATTATCCTGTATCCCGTGTCAGCGTCATTATCTGTACCCCGAGTGTCAGCGTCATGATCATTATCCCGTACCCCGAGTGTCAGCGTCATTATCCCGTACCCGAGTGTCCAGCAGTATTATCCCGTCCGTCAGCGTCATTATCAGCGTCGTACCCCGAGTGTCAGCGTCATTATCCCGTACCCCGAGTGTCAGCGTCATTATCCCGTACCCGAGTGTCAGCGTCATTTAGCCCGTTCCCCGAGGTCAGCGTTCATTACCCGAGGTGTCAGCGTCATTATCCTGTACCCGAGTGTCAGCGTCAGTGTATGTACCCGAGTGTCAGTGTCATTATCCTGTACCCGAGTGTCAGTGTCATTATCCTGTACCCCGAGTGTCAGTGTCATTATCCTGTACCCCCCGAGTGTCAGTGTCATATCCGTACCGAGTGTCAGTGTCATATACCCGAGTGTCAGTGTTTATCCTCCCCGAGTGTCAGTGTCATTATCCTGTACCCCGAGTGTCAGTGTCATTATCCTGTACCTGTCAGTGTCAGTGTCATCATCCCGTACCCCAAGTGTCAGTGTCATTATCCTGTACCCGAGTGTCAGTGTCATTATCCGTACCCCAAGTGTCAGTGTCAATTATTCTGTACCCGAGTGTCGTGTCATTATCCTGTACCCGAGTGTCATTATCCTGTACCCCGAGTGTCACTGTTATTATCTGTACCCGAGTGTCAGTGTCATTATCCCGTACCCCAAATGTGTCAGTGTCATATCCTGTACCCGCGGTGTAAGTGTCATTATCCTGTATCCCGAGTGTCAGTGTCTTTCCTGTACACCGTGTGTCAGTGTCATTATCTGTACCCCGAGTGTCAGTGTCATTATCCTTACCCGAAGTGTCAGCTGTTCATTTTCCTGTACACCGAGTGTCAGTGTATTATCCCCTACCCCGAGTGCAGTGTCATTACCTGTACCCCGAGTGTCAGCGTTATCCTGTCCCCGAGTGTCAGAGTCATTATCCTGTACCCCGATGTCAGCGTCATTATCCTGACCCAGTGTCCTGTCATATCCTTACCCCGAGAGTCAGTGTATTATCCGTACCCGAGTGTCAGTTACCCCGTGTCAATTATCCTGTACCCCGAGTGTAAGCGTCATTATCCTGACGCCGAGTGTCAGTGTCCTTATCATGTACCCGAGTGTCAGTGTCATTATCCCGTACCCCGAATGTCAGTGTCATTATCCTACCCGAGTGTCGTGTCCCCGTACCCCGAGTGTCAGTGTCATTATCCTATGTCACTGTCGTACCCCGAGTGTCAGTGTCATTATCCGTATGCCGAGTGTCAGTGTCATTATCCGTACCCCGAGTGTCAGTGTCATTATCCTGTACCCGAGTGTCATCATTATGTCCTGTCAGTAGTCATCACCTGTACCCGAGTGTCAGTGTCATCAATCCTGTACCCCGAGTGTCAGTGTTCATTATCCTGTACCCTGAGTGTCACGTCATTATTCCTGTACCCCGAGTGTCAGTCATTATCCTGTACCCCGAGTGTCCCGAGTGTCAGTGTCTGTACATTAGTGTCATTATCTGAGTAACCCGAGAGTGTCAGTGTCATTATCCCTGTACCCCTGAGAGTGTCAGTGTCATTATCCCTGTACCCCGAGTGTCATTATCCTGTACCCGAGTGTCATGTCATTCTGTTACCCCGAGTGTCAGTGTCATGTCCCGTACCCGAGTGTCAGTGTCAGTTCATCGCCGTGTCACCCCCCCGAGTGTCAGTGTCATTATCTGTACCGCCGAGTGTCAGTGGTCATTATCCCGTACCGAGTGTCCAGTGTCATTATCCTTGTACCCCGAGATGTCAGTGTCATTTCCTGTAACCCGAGGTCAGTGTCATTATCCGTACCCCGAGTGTCGAGTGTCATTATCCTGTACCCCGAGTGTCAGTGTCATATCCTGTACCCAGAGTGTCAGTGTCATTATCCTGTACCCGAGTGTCAGTGTCATTATCCTGTACCCCGAGTGTCAGTGTCATTATCCTGTACCCGAGTGTCAGTGTCATGTCATCCTGTACCCCGAGTGTCATGTCAATGTACCTGTACCCCGAGTGTCAGTGTCATTATCTGTACCCGAGTGTCATCAGTGAGTCAGTGTCAATCCTGTACCCCGAGTGTCAGTTGTACATTCATCCTGTACCCCGAGTGTCAGCGTCATTATCC
>ONZH01019938.1:0-75530 GCA_900303285.1 Rhinella marina
TTTTCCACTGTTTCCACTGTAACTGGGGCATCCACAGGAGCCCCAGTTACAGGGGAAAACAGCCCCCTGGGGGCTCATTACACACAGGCAGAGCTGATCAGGGACTCCTTAGACCCTGCAGCACTGCTCTGACCCCGAGACACCCGGCGGTCACGTGACCGCCGGGACTAACACAGGAAGCTGCGCTGCCGCTTCATTCCTGCTGCGCCGGCTGAGCAGGTAAGTCTCTCCTCCGGCTTAGGAGAAGACAGAAGCGGTAATAAACCGCTCTGTCTGTGAGCCGGGACCCGACCTGCTCCTGCTAGATTGCAGGAGCAGGAGCTTTAATCCCAGCACTGATCAGCGCTGAGATTAAAGGGCCGCCTGCACGTCTATATACGTGCTATCTGCACGGGGCATGTGCAGATAGGACGTATATAGCCGTATGGCGGTCGTGAAGGGGTTAAAAATGCCATGAAATTCATTCTTCAGGAGCTTTGCTGTGTACTCTAGGCAGAATCAGTAGAGCCATCTCATTATCATTGCAGGGTGAAAAATCTGAAGGGTGAATAATGATGGCACTGACAAAGTTGGCTCTGTTACATTGTTTGAGGCCTACATAAGGCTGCATGAAAAACTAAACACATTAAAAAAAAGTCTACACATAGAGTCCTCTGGTCTCTTTAATAGGTGCTGTGTGTTCAATTTCTGGAGAATTTATTATTCTATAAATAATTTTCTATTTTGCTTTTTGATCCCATTCTTTGCAGCTTCCATAAAGTGGCTCAGGGATTTTAAAGATGTTAATTTATCCAGGCAATGGAAAAAATACTTTTAAAACTTGTAAATTAATATCAATTAATATTAGTGCAAACAAACCTTTCAGTAGCAAGTCAGATAGAAGAGGGGCCTGGTAAGGTTTGGGGAGTTACACTTGTCAAATAGATACCAAAATATCAATACAATCACTAAAAAATAAAAAAAAAAAAAAAAAACATTGTCTTGTTCAATTGAACATTGTTCACAGAGTGTATTATTCCCCCAAATTCTTAGAAAAATATGACAAAAACACAACTCTTGATACCCATAGTGTTCTGAGCTGGAGTTATTACTAGAGATGAGGGAGTAGTGTTCGATCGAGCCGGTATTCGATTGAATACTACGCTATTCGGCATACTCGATTTTGATTGAGTATAACGGCGATGGCGTACTTAGAATTCGTTTCCCCTCCCACCTTCCCTGGCGCTCTTTTTCCACCAATCACCATGCAGGGGGGGTATGACAGGCCCGCGGAGCACGCTGGCAGCGCGAAAACGGCGTCTACATGGATTGGCTGGAAAAACCACGTGACCTCGAATATTAAAAACTCAGGTCTTCCTGCTCGTTCGCATATGCTGCGTGAACTTAGTCAGGGACAGAGGCTGGAGAAGGGAGAGATAGGTTTTAGCTGTTGGACAGGCAGGAGCGTGATTAAAAGCCCTTATCAGGGCTACTATAGTGCAGTACAGTGATAGCTTTACTACTATATACACTCTGCAGAGAACGGCTGCTATATTCAGGGATAGCTGCTGGAGTAGGGACAGAGAGAGGCATTAGTGGTGTATTAGGTGCTCTGCTACATACCAAACTATATTTGGCACTACTGTCCTGCGTTCTTTTTGGCTGCAAAACCCTGTTATATACCTAGTGTGTATATGCACCACCTGATCTTCTGGCAGTATACGGCTATGTACATTTTTTTTTTTTAAATACAGTTTCTTTGGCTCTAGTGTTCTGGGTTCTGTGTGCCTGCAATACCCTTTTTGTATACCAGGTGTAAATACCCACTGTCTGACCTGTTAGTACACGGCTGTGTACCTAGAAATATAAAAAAAAGGCATTTTATTTGGCACCTGTACTGTGCGTTCTGCGTGCCTGCAAAAATCTTGTATATACGTGGTGTTAATACACACCGTCTGACCTGTTAGTACAAGGCTGTGTACCTAGAAATATTTTAAAAAAAGGTCTTTTATTTGGCACCTGTACTATGCGTTCTGCGTGCTTGCAAAATTATTTTATATACGTGGTGTTAATACACACCGTCTGACCTGTTAGTACACGGCTGTGTATATTAAAAAAAAGTTTTATTTGGCTGTTGTGCGTTCTGCGTGCTGCCAAAAATACTTGTATCTGTGAACATGTGTAAGAAATATAAAAAAAAAAGGCATTTTATTTGGCACCTGTACTGTGCGTTCTGCGTGCTTGCAAAATCTTGTATATACATGGTGTTAATTACACACCGTCTGACCTGTTAGTACACGGCTGTGTACCTAGAAATATTAAAAAAAAAAGTGCATTTTATTTGGCACCTGTACTGTGCGTTCTGTGCTTGCTTTATATACTGTGTAGTAATACACACCGTCTGACCGTTAGTACACTGCTGTGTACCTAAAAATATTAAAAAAGGCACCTGTTTGCGTTCTGCGTGCCTGCAAAAATTTATATACGTGGTGTTAATACACACCGTCTGACCTGTAGTACACGGCTGTGTACCTAGAAATATTTTAAAAAAAGGCCTTTTATTTGGCACCTGTACTGTGCGTTCTGTGTGCTTGCAAAAATCTTGTATATACGTAATGTTAATACACACCGTCTGACCTGTTAGTACACGGCTGTGTACCTAGAAATATTTAAAAAAAGGCCTTTTCTTTGTCTACTGTACTGTGCGTTCTGCGTGCTTGCAAAAGTATTTTATATACGTGGTGTTAATACACACCGTCTGACCTGTTAGTACAAGGCTGTGTACCTAGAAATATTAAAAAAAAGGCCTTTTATTTGGCACTTGTACTGTGCGTTCTGCGTGCTTGCAAAATTATTTTATATACGTGGTGTTAATACACACCGTCTGACCTGTTAGTACATGGCTGTGTACCTAGAAATATATAAAAAAAAGGCATTTTATTTGGCACCTGTACTGTGCGTTCTGCGTGCCTGCAAAAATCTTGTATATACGTGGTGTTAATACACACCGTCTGACCTGTTAGTACACGGCTGTGTACCTAGAAATATTAAAAAAAAGGCATTTTATTTGGCACCTGTACTGTGCGTTCTGCGTGCTTGCAAAAATCTTGTATATACGTGGTGTTAATACACACCGTCTGACCTGTTAGTACACGGCTGTGTACGCCAAATATTGTAACAAAAAAAAATGCGGAGGGCTAGCGAAATCGGACGTGGACGAGGACGGGGGCGCGGAAATGCTGTTGGGGGCCTTGTTGAAGACAGTGGGGATACAATGCGTGCTGGTGAGGGGCAGCCAGGATTCCGCTCATCCAGAATCCCTGCCTTTATGGGACAGTTAAGCAGGGGGTGGGTTACACCGCTGTTGAGGCCTGAGCAGTGTGAACAGGTGGTGCAATGGATAGCCGATAGCGCTTCCACACAGTTGTCCACCAGCCAGTCATCCACACAGTCTCACTCTGACCCTCCTTCCTCCACACCTGGCCAACAGAGTCAACCCACCCTTGACCCCTCCCAGGAGCTCTTTTCGGGTCCTTTTTCAGATGTGCCGGAAGAATCCCTGGAGCTACCAGAGGAATTTGTTTGTAGTGATGCCCAACCACTTGAGTATTCGCCATCTCCTGCTGATGTGGACCCTGAACCAGCATCTGTTATCATGAGCGATGATGATGATGAGACGCAGTTGCCATCAAGGGAGGCTGTTGGAATGTCCAGTGGGCAGGAGGAGGAGCAGAGTGAGGAAGTGGAAGAGGAGGTGGTGGATGACGAAATGACTGACCCCACTTGGCCAGGGGTGATGTCCAGCGGCGAAAGCAGTGGAGAGGTGGTGGTCTGCGCAGCACCGAAAAAGGCAGCAAGAGGCAGAGGGATGTCCAGAGGCAGAGGGATGTCCACAGGCAGAGGGATGTCCACAGGCAGAGGGATGTCCACAGGCAGAGGACAGTCCAGACAGAGAAGTGAGGCCACAGCCAGCAGGGCCGAAGCTGTTCCCGGCAGCAGGCAGTCGCGCGAAGCTCCCCCATCGAGGCCTCGTACTTCTGTGGTGTGGAGATTTTTTAATGTTTGTGCGGATGACAAACTGAGCGCGGTTTGCACACTCTGCCACTCAAAACTGAGTAGGGGCTCTGAGAAGAGCAATATGACAACCTCAGGCATGCGGCGTCACTTGGAAGTCAAGCACTGGGCTGAGTGGGAGAGAGCAAACGCAATACAACCTGCGCAAGGTCTTCCTGCCACTGCCTCTTCCCCTTTGTTGTGTTCTGCCACTGCGGTCCAGACCTCCAGCCAGGACACCTCCACATCTGCCTCTGCCTCGGCTACTTTGGGGCCTTCTCCTTCAGCCTCCCCTTCCCCCGCATCTTCGCCTGCACCTTCACACTCCTCGTCCCATCAACTGTCCATCTCGCAGGCGTTCGACCGCAGGCGGAAGTACGCCTCGAGTCACCCCCAAGCCCAAGCCTTAAACTGCCACATCTCCAAACTGCTGGCCCTGGAGA
The DNA here is from genome assembly GCA_900303285.1 of Rhinella marina. Taxonomy (NCBI): domain Eukaryota; kingdom Metazoa; phylum Chordata; class Amphibia; order Anura; family Bufonidae; genus Rhinella; species Rhinella marina. The sequence continues at coordinate 4,476 of ONZH01019938.1, forward strand.
TGTTGCCGTTTAGGCTTGTGGAGACGCAGGCCTTCCGCAACCTGATGACGGCTGCCGCACCTCGCTATTCCGTCCCCAGCCGCCACTACTTTTCCCGGAGTGCCGTCCCCGCCCTGCACCAGCACGTGTCGCGTAACATCAGGCGGGCCCTGAGGTACGCAGTCAGCGCAAAGGTCCACTTGACCACCGACTCGTGGACAAGCGCTTGCGGCCAGGGACGATACATCTCTTTGACGGCACACTGGGTGAATGTTGTGGAAGCGGGGACGGGGTCGCAAACAGAGACGGCCTACCTACCACCCCCGCCCAAGATTGCCAGCACGGGTTCTGATAAACCCCCCTCCTCTTCCTCCTCCTCCTCTGCCTTAACATCGCCCTCAGCCGCTAGCTGGAAGCGTTGCAGCACTGGCGCGGGGAGACGTCAGCAGGCGGTGCTTAAGCTCATCAGCTTGGGCGACAGGAAGCACAGCGCCCCAGAGGTGAGGGACGCCATATTGCAGCAGACGGAGATGTGGCTGTCGCCGCTGCAGCTAGGACCAGGCATGGTCGTGTGCGATAACGGCCGTAACCTGGTGGCGGCTCTGGAGCTTGCCGAACTCAATCACGTACCATGCCTGGCCCACGTTTTTAATCTGGTAGTCCAAAAATTTCTAAAGACTTACCCCAACCTGGCAGAGCTACTGGTGAAAGTGCGGCGCTTGTGCGCTCACTTTCGGAAGTCAACTGTAGCTGCTGCTAGCTTAAAAAAACTCCAGCAACGCCTCCATTTGCCTGAACATCGGCTGTTGTGCGACCTGCCGACTCGCTGGAATTCCACCTATTCCATGTTGGCCAGGGTGTGTGAGCAGCAGAGAGCATTGATGGAGTACCAGATTATGAATCCACGCGTGCCTCCAACTCAGCTCCCTCAGTTTGCCAACCACGAGTGGCCATGGATGGCAGACATATGCGATGTACTGCGTATCTTTGAGGAGTCCACCAAGAAGGTCAGCAGCGAGGACGCTATAGTGAGCGTAACCATCCCGCTCCTATGCGTCCTTAAAGAATCGCTCATCGCAATAAGGGAGAACGCATTGCACGCAGAGGAGACGGGGGTAGGAGGAGACGCAACGGAGCTACACAGTCAGACCACACTTTTGTCTGCTTCTCGGTGGCAGTTGCAGGAGGAGGAGGAGGAGGAGGAGGACGACGTGGAGGTGGCTGTGGAAGAGGAGGAGGATGCTGGCGGCGAGGGTAGCAGTCAGGCTGTGTGCGTCCCATTGGTTCAGCGCGGATGGGGCGGAGAGGAGGCGGAAGAGGAAGAGGAGGAAATGGCAAGTGATCCTTCTGGTGGGGGCAGTGACGTCATGCCTATTCAGAGTCTGGCACACATGGCTGACTTCATGCTGGGCTGCTTTTCCCGGGACACACGTGTTGTCCGGATAGTGGAGAACAAACTGTACTGGGTCTTCGCACTCCTGGACCCCCGGTATAAAGATAACGTCTCCTCTTTTATTCCGGTAGAGGAGAGGACGAATCGATTGCTGGAATACCAGAGGGAACTCGTGCAGAACATGATGGAGATTTTCCCACCCACCATCGCTGGCGGCAGAGAGGAGAGGGTCTCCCAGAGTCCCACAACATCAATCAGGCCCACAGCCACCAGGGGAACACTCTCCAAGGTGTGGGACACGTTCATGGCACCCCCTCGTGCAACTTCCATCACTGCGGGGCCCGCTATCAGCAGGAGGGACAAGTATCGGCGGATGTTGCGGGAGTACCTGGCAGACCGTACCCCTGTCCTCCCCGATCCCTCGGCGTCCTACACTTACTGGGTCTCCAAGTTGGACACGTGGCTGGAACTGTCCCTGTACGCCTTGGAGGTGCTTGCCTGCCCTGCCGCCAGCGTGCTATCAGAAAGGGTGTTCAGCGCAGCCGGGGGCATTATAACCGATAAGCGCAGCCGCCTGTCAACCGACAGTGCCGACAGGCTGACGCTAATCAAAATGAACAGCAAGTGGATTGACCCGGACTTTGCTTCTCCAACAGTGGAAAGCAGCCAAAAGTGAAGTGCCATCTGTATGAAGTGCCATTTCCTCCTCCACCTCCTCCTCCTCCTCCTTAACCGCCGTAGAATTGCTCCGTAAAAAAAAAAAATAATATTTATGGCTCACCTCTTGGGCCTACAAACAATTTTTCTCATGGCTCACCTCTTGGGCCTACAAACAATTTTTAAGAGGTCTCACCTCTTGGGCCTACAAACAATTTTTAAGAGGTCTCACCTCTTTGGCCTCCACATAATTTTTAAGAGGTCTCACCTCTTGGGCCTACAAACAATTTTTCTCATGGCTCACCTCTTGGGCCTACAAACAATTTTTAAGAGGTCTCACCTCTTGGGCCTACAAACAATTTTTATTATGGCTCACCTCTTGGGCCTTAATACAATTGTTAAGAGGTCTCACCTCTTGGGCCTACAAACAATTTTTAAGAGGTCTCACCTCTTTGGCCTCCACATAATTTTTAAAAGGTCTCACCTCTTGGGCCTACAAACAATTTTTAAGAGGTCTCACCTCTTGGGCCTACAAACAATTTTTTATTATGGCTCACCTCTTGGGCCTTAATACAATTGTTAACAGGTCTCACCTCTTGGTCCTACAAACAATTTTTAAGAGGTCTCACCTCTTTGGCCTACAAACAATTTTATTATGGCTCACCTCTTGGGCCTTAATACAATTGTTAAGAGGTCTCACCTCTTGGCCTACAAACAATTTTAAGAGGTCTCACCTCTTTGGCCTCCACATAATTTTTAAGAGGTCTCACCTCTTGGGCCTACAAACAATTTTTAAGAGGTCTCACCTCTTGGGCCTACAAACAATTTTTATTATGGCTCACCTCTTGGGCCTTAATACAATTTTTAAGAGGTCTCACCTCTTTGGCCTCCACTTAATTTTTAGAGGGCTCACCTCTTGGGCCTCCATATAATTTTTTCGAGGGCTCACCTCAAGCTAACTTTGCGCACTCATTAAAATATTTTCACAACAAGGACCTAAGAGCCCTCGATGGGAGAGCTTTATGTGGGGGCCTGTTATAGGGAAGAGATGCGGCCCTGCGGGCTCTAGCCTGCCTTCTCCATGAGCCTCTGGCCAGCCCACGGCCTCTTCCTGCCTTTTGCGGTCCTACGCATCCCTCAACATCCCCACTGCTTTACCTGCTAGACATGACACTGGGCCAGGTCGGGTCACTGACTTCGTCATACTCAACCACCTCCTCTTACACTGCCTCACTTTGCTCCAACAGCCTCCCTTGCTGGCAACTGTGTCTCATCATCGTCCCTAATCATTTTACACTTTAGTGCCCGTTCCACACCACCATCAGCTAGAGATGGAGCTTGCTCCAGTGTTTGGGCATCAGAACAAACAAAATCCTCAGATAGCTCCTGCGATTCTTGCATGGGTGGGAACACTGGGTTGATAACATTGGGCAGGGTGGGAGGAAGGAGGGTCAGAGTGAGGTCCCTGCAGTTTCTGCAGGCTATCGACGAGACTGGACTTTGTGGACTTGACTGGGTGGTGGACAGATTTAACAAATCTAGAAGGAGAAGGAGGGGTTTGCCGAGCTGTCTGTAAGGGTTGCGGAAATCCAGACAGAACCAAGGCCCAAAACTTGGGTGGGGGTAGCAGGTTTGCCCGTCCCCGCCTCCACAACATTCACCCAGTGTGCTGTCAGGGAGATGTAGCATCCCCGGCCTCAAACCAAAGTGTTGGTGGTCAAATGGCCTTTTGCAGTAACCGTGTTACTCGGGCGTGGATGATGTTTTGGGACATGTGCCTGGGCAAGGCAGGGATGGCACAGAGGGAAACATAGTGATGGCTTGATTGCTTTTCCCCTTGCCTATGCCATCTGTGGTTGTCATAGGCAACGTGATTTTAAGGGGTGCAGAATTTTATCTTCTTTTTTGTCTAGTTTGGCTTGGGGTCCATGGCAATGTAGAGGAAAGAAGGTTTCCTTGTATGGTCTCACTTTACAGAGAGGTTAGATTGTCTTTGGAGTGTATTGTTGAGAGGCTGTGATAGTGGCGTAATAGTGCGACTTGGGCGCGTTATATGCACCCAGACATGCTTCCCCTGCTGTCCCAGTTGCATTCCAGCAGTGTTGGCATCCTTTTCTGAGGTTTCAGGGTGGACTTGGTGACCTCCAAGTGGTCGAATTGAGATTTCCAAGTGGCGAGCATTTTTTTCCCATAGACTTTAATGGGATTCGATATTCGGTCGAATAGTCGAATATCGCGGTCTATTCGAATCGAATTTCGAACTTTCGAATATTTCACTACTCGCTCATCTCTAGTTATTACATCAGTTATGAGGTTTCTCAATAATTAAATTCTGGGATATAATAGTTGAAGTAGTTGGAAAAAGTCAGATTGTGCTCTCCTTCAGGGATTTGGGTTTTGGGAAATGATTCATTGTTAATTAGGTTCCAGAACAGTAAATAATTGTTAATTAGACTTTTATTTTTACATCGCTTGATCATAGTGTGATGAAGGATGTCAACTAAAGTGTCAGTTATAGAAGAATTATTTTATTTTGATAAAAAGATTGTCCAAGTTCAGAGCTGAACCCGGACATAATCTCTTCTTCACTCTTTTAGCATGTTCGAGTAGAGCATCATAGTATTTCTTGGTCCGATGCTCTCCCTTGCCCTGCATTGCACATCACAGGGCAAGATCTGTTTTGATCTCCTATTCTAGGTGGAGACTTTCACCTAACAGGGATCCCGGTGACATCACCAGCACAAATAGGTGGCCTATAGCACTTTCCTAGGCTCACTATAGCTATAAGACCACTCATTTGTGCTGGTGGCATCTCCAGGATCACTGCTAAGTGGAAGTCTCTACCCAGCATATTCCACAGTAAAGAAAAAGCCCTTGCCCTGTGTGATGCTGCACAAGGCAAGGAGGAGCATCTGAGTAAGAAATAGTTGTCTCAAACTTAGCCTTTTTTGGAAATTTCCTCTCCTCCCAACCCCTCTCCTACTCTTTTCTCTGGGTGGGTGCAATAAAAGGTTTGGGATTAGGGTTATAAATAAGGCGCAAAAGGGTAACAATGTTTTGAACTTTTGACTTTCAGGCTCCATATCTCACAATAATTTTATAGACAATCATCTTGGCTATCTCCTGGTGGTTGAACAATCTTTTTCTTTTTGTATACTACAAATTACAACCTGTTCTCACATTCCTTAATCATTCATATTATGTTGATTCCCAAATGAAAGGCCACTGATTCGAATCCAGGAGCAGCCATGAAGAAGATTTCCAAAGAAAAGAGAAACAGCATCATCCAGCTCACTGTTAGTGGTATCTTGGCCAAGAAAATTTCCAAGCTGCATCATGTGAATGCCAGTTGATAAAATACAAAATGAAGTCCACCCATCCATTACAAAGCCAAAAGGTGGAGGTCCAGGCAAAATATCAGAGTCAACAAGTCGGCTCATCACAAGGTCTATCAGTTCCGGTGCGACAAGCACGGCAGTGGAAGTCGCTTGTATGCTTCGTAATAGTGAGATCACAGACGTCCATGCAAGCACCGTACCTTACACAAGTCTTGAATGGTGGCCCAAAATAAGATGAAGAAGCCTCAACTGCAATATTGTCATAAGAAGCATCGGCTCAAGTTTGCAAAAAAGTACAAACAGTGGATAGTAGAAGATTGGAAACGGGTGATTTGGAGCAATGAGACGAAACTAAGCAGACTGGGCTATAGAGACACACTCAATACCAACTAGTTGATGGCTTAGACTGAAACTGAATTTAACACCAGATTTGTGGTGCAATTTTGAAGCTCTACAGTATGTTGCACATTAGACCAAGTCCTCTTTCCTATGAGGTCACAACTCTTTTACTGTAAACCATAACTGTTGCTAGGCAATGGGCTGACAATTTCTCTATGCCAAATTCCAAAAAAGTATGTACACCACATTTTGGCACAATTTATCTCAGAATCTAGGGGCACTCATAGTAGTAAATGTGGGCCACATGCTTTAAAAGTTATAGCAATACCTCTAGTGGTCAGTTAATTTAATAATGATAATAATAATAATAATAATAATAATAATAATTATTATTATTATTATTATTATTATTATTATTATTATTATTATCATCATCATTATTTTGTTGTTTCCTATAGCTTTTTCTGTTAAGTGATATTTATTCCTTGACATAAGGCTGATGTAAATTTGCATAAAATTTGTATTCATTCAATCACTGCTTTAGAACAATCAACCATCAGATGTTCATACTGTATGAGTGATATTCTGTATCATAAATCAATGAATGTCCTTATAACTTAGCAGAGTCTAAACAAAAATGTCAGGCTTAATGGTTTGAATAATGTAGTGTATTCCTGCTATGTTCACAGATGTAAAGCATTTATTATATATTAGCAAAGTCATTGAAAGACTGCAGGGGCCTGGAGTTTGTTTGACTATAAATAGGTGGCCTGTTATTTGTGATGTGTTGTTACATAAAGTGTGCAGTGTAAAAGTGTACTGTAGTGTAAAAATGTACCCCCTGGGATCTATAGTAATTCTGATGGTTCACATTAAAACAGAATTAATAATAATAAACCAGTTGGTGGCAATTGTCCTTTATAGTAGTAACATAGTAACATAGTTTCTAAGGCTGAAAAAAGACATCTGTCCAACCAGTTCAGCCTGTTTTCCTATAAGTTGATCCAAGATGTATTATATTTAATTTGAGTGTATGTATATATATATATATATATATATATATATATATTTTTTTTTTTTTTTTTCATTTTCTGTTTACTGTATCAGTCTTATAACTTATATCTATTGTTGACCTTACGTTCAATGATGCCCTGTACAGAGGGGAGAATTTACCACTGTATGTGCATGTTAGGTTAGCTTTTAGACCAGAGTTTCTATACATATCTACACCAAATTTATGAAGATGAGGCACACAATAAATTTGGCACAAGTGTAATGTGGTTGCACCTATTTCAGTTGTGACTTTTTTATACGTTGCATTTCCTCACTCCATATCTGTAGATGTCACTGGGAGATGCAGTGCTCAAAAAGTCCCGAAAAATTTTGAGCAAGTGACCCCAAAAAGTCACGAAGCCCCTATTTGCGACTATTTGCTGAGAAAATTGTTGCTCACAGACCTTGATAAATTCTTTGCCAAAGTTCTTAATAATAAGTACTATGATGGTGCCTAACCAATGGCATCCCAAATAAATCAACCACATACAGCCAGTACATCATAGTTCACGAGGCTCCCAAAAAACATGTCCATATAATTCATAAAAAGAACGACATGCAAAATATTTGCATCATTCTCTGGCCAAATACATTTACAGTTTCCTAAATGACAATCTTGTCTACCACCACCTTACACTCCAAAATAATATACAGTATAGTGCATAAGTAGCATACCCAGGAAATGCCTACGTGCATACGGCCATACAGTGCTGAAAATATATCAATATACAGCGATCAAATGGAAAACTGATTTCATAAATCTGATATATTATAAAGCATATTTCTGTTATATATAATATATATATATATATATATATATATATATATATATATATATATACAGTACAGACCAAAAGTTTGGACACCCCTTCTCATTCAAAAAGTTTTCTGTATTTTCACGACTATGAAAATTTTAGATTCACACTGAAGGCATCACAACTATGAATTAAATATGTGTAATTATATACTTAACAAAAAAGTGTGAAACAGCTGAAAATATGTCTTATATTCTAGGTTCTTCAAAGTAGCCACCTTTTGCTTTGATTACTGCTTTGAACACTCTTGGCATTCTCTTGATGAGCTTCAAGAGGTAGTCACCTGAAATGGTTTTCACTTCATAGGTGTGCCCTGTCAGGTTTAATACATGGGATTTCTTGCCTTATAAATGGGATTGGGACCATGAGTTGTGTTGGGCAGAAGTCAGGTGGATACACAGCTGATAGTCCTACTGAATAGACTGTTAGAATTTGTATTATGGCAAGCAGCCAAAAAGCAGCTCAGTAAAGAAAAATGAGTGGCCATCATTACTTTAAGAAATGAAGGTCAGTCAGTCCGAAAAATTGGGAAAACTTTGAAAGTGTTCCCAAGTGCAGTCGCATAAACCATCAAGCGCTACAAAGAAACTGGCTCACATGAGGGCCGCCCCAGGAAAGGAAGACTAAGAGACACCTCTGCTGCGGAGGATAAGTTCATCTGAGTCACCAGCCTCAGAAATCGCAGGTTAACAGCAGCTCAGATTAGAGACCAGGTCAATGCCACACAGAGTTCTAGCAGCAGACACATCTCTACAACAACTGTTAAGAGGTAAAATAGCTGCTTGGAAACCACTGCTAAGGACAGGCAACAAGCAGAAGAGACTTGTTTGGGCTAAAGAACACAAGGAATGGACATTAGACCAGTTGAAATCTGTGCTTTGGTCTGATGAGTCCAAATTTGAGATCTTTGGTTCCAACCACCCTGTCTTTGTGCGACGCAGAAAAGGTGAACGGATGGACTCTACATGCCTGGTTCCCACCGTGAAGCATGGAGGAGGAGGTATGATGGTGTGGGGGTGCTTTGCTGGTGACACTGTTGGGGATTTATTCAAAATTGAAGGCATACTGAACCAGCATGGCTACCACAGCATCTTGCAGTGGCATGCTATTCCATCCGGTTCGCGTTTAGTTGGGCCATCATTTGTTTATCAACAGGACAATGACCCCAAACACACCTCCAGGCTGTGTAAGGGCTATTTGACCAAGAAGGAGAGTGATGGGGTGCTACGCCAGATGACCTGGCCTCCACAGTCACCAGACCTGAACCCAATCGAGATGGTTTGGGGGTGAGCTGGACCGCAGAGTGAAGGCAAAAGGACCAAAAAATGCTAAGCATCTCTGGGAACTCCTTCAAGACTGTTGGAATACCATTTCAGGTGACTACCTCTTGAATCTCATCAAGAGAATGCCAAGAGTGTACAAAGCAGTAATCAAAGCAAAAGATGGCTACTTTGAAGAACCTAGAATATAAGACATATTTTCAGTTGTTTCACACTTTTTTGTTAAGTATATAATTCCACATGTGCTAATTCATAGTTTTGATGCCTTCAGTGTGAATCTACAATTTTCATAGTCATGAAAATACAGAAAACTCTTTGAATGAGAAGGCGTGTCCAAACTTCTGGTCTGTACTGTATATATTACCATATTTTTCGCTTTATAAGACGCACCTGATGATAAAACGCACCCCAGATTTTAGATTAGGAAAATAAGAAAAAATATTTTTCATCACACCTCATATCAGGACATCACATCAGACCCCCATATCAGCCCTCCATGTCAGAACCCCATCAGACCTCAGATGAGCCTATCAGCCCACTGTGCCCCCATCAGACCTCAGATCAGCCCACTGTACTTCAGATCGGGAGACCTTGGGGGCCATTCAACTGGCCCACGATGACCAATCCACTTTCCAGGAAACTGTTCATCTAGGAATGCTTGGATCTGATGTGGTGCACCATCTTGCTGGAAAAACTCAGGGAACGTGCCAGCTTCAGTGCTTAAAGAAGGAAGCACATCATCATGTAGCAATTTCACATGTCCATTGGCCTTGAGGTTTCCATTGATGAAGAATGGTCCCACTATCTTTGTACCCCATATATCATTTTTTGTGTTCTAACAGTCTTGGAGGGATCTATCCAATGTGGGATAGTGTCAGACCAATAACAGTGGTTTTGCTTGTTAACTTCACCATTCACATAAAAGTTTGCCTCATAACTGAACAAAATGTTCTGTATAAACTGAGGGTCCTGTTCCAATTTTTGTTTTGCCCATTCTGCAAATTCAGTTCGCCGATCTGGGTCATCCTCATTGAGATGCTGCAGCAGCTGGAGTTTTTAAGGGTGCTATTTGTGAGTAACTAATATCCGCCAAAGGGATGTTTGACTGATGCCACTCTCCAGTGACATGCGGCAAGTGCTACTCTGTGGGCTCTTGCTGAATGAAGCTAGGATAGCCACTGATGTTTCTTCATTAGTGACAGTTTTCATGTGTCCACATTTTGGAAAATCGAACACTGAACCAGTTTCATGTAACTTGGCAAGCAGTTTGCTAACTGTAGCATGGGAGATGGGTGGTCTCATAGGGTGTCTTGTATTGAAATCCGCTGCAATGACCCAGGTACTGCATTCACCAGACATCAACACAATTCATATCCGCTCCTCACGTGTTAACCTCTGCAACATGTCAATGGCTGTAAACAAAGAGAAGCACACCATTGTTTTTCTTGTGAAATTCTCAATAAGTTTGGTGTGTCACATTGAAAAAATGAAAGTTGGATCCAAAATGCTCGACTTAAAAATGGCCGCCATGGTCACCACCCATCTTGAAAAGTTTTCCCCCTCCCATATACTACATATACTTTGTGTGCTACAAACAGGAAGTTAATATCACCAGCCATTCCCATTTTATTTAGGTGTATCCATATACATGGCCCATCCTCTATTTCAAAAAACTGAAAGACCCCTTACTTGAAAAGTATTTTCCATTTTAGACAACCCCTACTTGTTAGAAAAGTCATTTTTGTTAGAGGGGCCTCTTGACAATATGCTGAAACGGTCAAGCTATTTTAATTTATGGGAACACCTTACTAGGATGTTTGTATACTGCAAGACAGGGCATAAAGATGGAGAGATGCGCTTTGTTGCCTCTCTACTTTGGAAGATACCCTTTCTTAGCCCTCTCAGTTCTATCTTGAGTAATTGACCCCTCGTTTACTAAAACACAAATAAAGAGGATGCCAAACAGGGGCATAGGTATAGAGGAAGCAGGGGAAAAGGCTGCTTTGGGGTCCAAGCTCAGAAGGGGCCCACCCAGGAGTTTTATTGTCAGGGCCCGCTCAACAGTATTATACCATGACCATACAGTATACACTGAAACTGTAGAAAACTGACAGAGCAGCTACTGGACTTGCTCTGAGAGAGAGATATTGACTAGACACAGGAATGGGGGGGAAATGTGAAGACGTTTCGGAGGAATGAGGGGCCCAGTCATTTCTAGTTACGTCACTGATGCCAAACCACCTGTATTACTCTTTCTCTACTAAGTAATGAATACGAGAATTATGTGTTGAATAAAATTCAGAGTAACTCTATCATCGTTGAAGAGCCAGATAAATGTGAGCAATATGCAGCTTAATAACAGTGCTTTAGGAATCCACAAACTAATTTTTTAGATAATTTTTCACTTCCGTCAGCTTCTGCTCTATCTGATAATCCTGCAGCTCTCAGTCTACATGATCTAATTCCATAAGCAATGATAGGAAGCCTCAATTGATCTCTCTATTGCAACAAACAGAAGCCAAGCCTTTGTGCATGGATGAAACAAATGTCACCTTTCAAAACAACTAGTTAGTCACGGAGATCTAGTCATCCTGGAATGTAAGTCAATGCATCTATTGGATTTTACCAACATCACTTGAAACTAGAAAACAGCTGTTCCCTTTCCTTCCAGCTAAATATGTGTTGGTCATAAAACTCCTTGTATGATTTTATAGAGGACTCTCACCCAAAAATTAAAATGATGCAAGTATGGTACATACTGTACATTGAAAAGTTAGAGCTGCAATCAAAAGTTACTCTGTTATTTTTACTTATTGGCAAGTTGCTCTTTTATTAGTAGCCATTTTTGCACCAGGGACAACAGGAAGTTCAGCCATATTAATTATAACAGTCAACACTCAACTGTCAACAGTGATTCAGCTTATTATAAATGAATAATACTGTGACAAATTATTATTCTGTGGACCATTTCTAATAATACAATAAAGTTTGTAGCATCTTTTTTTTATATGCAGTTTGCATTATATGTCTGTTCAGCGTCCATAGACTATGGTGAGATGTTCCAAAATTGTTTGCTTTCCTAAATTTTTCATGTCATATAAGGAATAACAAAGAATTGTTTGTGAATGGTAATACCGTTTTCAATCAGTGCATCTGTGGAAAATCAATCCATATTTACAGAGCTAAATTTATTTTCTGCAGCCATTTTGTTAACATGCTTTAAAAAAAGAAATTAAAAATGTGTGAACAATTTGATAAAAACAGATGTAAAATAAATAAAACATAAATGTGTACAAAAATACAATACATATAATAAAGTATAATAAATAAATATAAAATATAGTAAATGTTTATATAAAATAAAAAGGGATAAAAGGAAAACAAGTAAATAAGCACAAAACTAAAAATAAATCAAATAATAACACATATTCACAAAGTGTTGTTTCATCTGGTGAATATGTAAGAAAAAAGGGAAAAATATTCATCAAGATTATAGTTCAGTTAACAAATACGTAGCTACAGAAGTGATGATAATGTTTTATTTTTCCCTTTGACATCACACTGTAGCTAATTCACAAGATGGAAAACATTCCTGACAGTGAGTGTGTTTACTTGAACAAATTCATCATTAGGGTATCAATGAATAATGTATGTAAACAGAAAGACATATTGCCTCAAAGGACATTTATGCGATCTATATTCTAGCTGTGAACAGACAGAGACAATAGGTACTCAAAAGGACAAAGACAGAAGTAGCACAAAGACTGTCAAGTTCACTCCTGAGGAGAGATTATCATGCTGTCCACAACGGAGGGCATTCAGATGAAAAATCATTTAAGTAAGTGTGCAGCCCCTTCAAGCCACCTTGACAAGTACTGTAAGTGTTTCCTTTGCAAAACAATAAGAAATCCAGGAATCCCAGGATCATACAATGTAATTAAAGCAGCAGAATGACAAAATATTTCTTGGTCTTGCAACAACCATGCTGCAGGAGCATGTATGTGAGTGTGTGGCTGGATGGGAGTAATAGTTTGAGCACTCATGGTTCCGAAGCTCCTTGGACTGACATGAAGGGAGCACCTTTTCGGAGCACACTACGGTTCTGCAGTTCTTCTACCTGATGATAGTTGAGGTGGCCTTGGTAGTGACGATATTGAGATGCTAGGCAGGGTCCCAGTTGTCATGACACTAACACTTTGTAGTGCAGTAGTAGTGCAAGAAGCAATGATGAGGTTTAGTTGCAATAACTTCAATATACTGTACTGTACTGTACTGTACTGCAGCAGTCAATGAATAAGTTACACAGGCACAGTGTACATTAAATTAAGTCTCCACAATTGGTATATGAAATTCCCAAGGCTGTGTATGGAGGGTTAATCTCTTCCCCTTCTAAATTATATGGTGCAATCTTTCCTTTCCTGGCCTAAGAGGTGGAATCTTTCCTTCTCTGGATATGCTGAGATGCCCCAATATCCATTGGATCCTTTCTGTCCTGTTTGGCATAGTGGTAAGCTGGAAGCTTGTTATTCCCCACCAGGTGCAGGGATGTCTGTAGCCTCAATATGAGTGTTTTTACCCTTCTCTAACAAGGTGTCATGGAGTCATCTTTTTGGGTGCCCACTAAAACTTTTGAAAAATCTTTTTGTTTCCAACGGTTGGCACATAAAGTGTCCCTTTTTACTTTGTGAAATTCACAGGGACAAGTTGCCTTCCTGTTATTCTGCCCCACACTCCCTTCTAGCTATTCACAGGTCTACTGCTCATACAACACTTCCTGCTTTCTCCGAGAGAGGAAAACAGAGGTGCATGCTCTGCCACTAAAAATCCCCCACTCCATATACAGTCTATGGGACAGCTAATATATAAATATAACGTATGAAATACAATGGCATTAATTTCACTTTGTGAAATTCACAGGGACAACACCTGCCCTGCTTGTGTGTTCCAGCAATTCCAGTTTCAGTTCTACACTGTATCTGTGTTTAGTTAACCCTTTCATGTAGATAGAAAATCACGCACTCTCTTCAGGATACTTGCAATTAGGTTTATTCAAGGTATGGTCCCATAGGACTGTAAGACAATTGAATAACAGCTCTCAAGCACTTGTGGAAATTATCAGTAAAATGCATGAATTATGCGTATTTGATGAGACGTTTCGGTCTGAATGGCCTTTTTCAGTCTAACACTTTTGACTGTAGGTTTTTTCAACGAGTCTATGATAAGCTGGTGGGCTGGAGTTCATCAAGCCATCCCACCAGCTTATCATAGACTTGTTGAAAAAACCTACAGCCAAAAGCGTTAGACTGAAAAAGGTCATTCAGACCGAAACGTCTCATCAAATACGCATAATTCATGCATTTTACTGATAATTTCCATAAGTGCTTGAGAGCTGTTATTCAATTGTCTTACAGTACTATGGGACCATACCTTGAATAAACCTAATTGCAAGTATCCTGAAGAGAGTGCGTGATTTTCTACCTACATGTTGGATGGGATGTGAATCCCGTATATCACTGCACCTCAACACTGTCACAGGAGTGCACTTTCCTCTTGCTATTAGTTAACCCTTTCAGTCTGCCACATCTGTGTTTCTTCCAAGTATCCAGTCTGCCTGCCTTGTCTGTAACTTTACTGTCGCCCAGCCTCTTTGTTTATCATGTCTCTCCCATCATCTGTACATGTCATGTTGTTCAGCTGTCTAGATTACAGAAAGCTGCATTCAAATCTTAGTGAGTGTTCAGATTATTCCTGCGGTTTTCCTTTATTTTTGGTGCATTTTCTGTATCATGAACTTCTGGTGCTTTCACCAGAGTCCATGACCCCTGTGGGTTACCTTTCAACTACACTGGGACTATCAAAGGAGGTAGTAGTCCAGATGCTTCCCTGCAGCGAAGAACAGTTCTCTTTAAAGGGTAAAGGATGAATACCAGAGGATGCCAGAAAACCACCCTTATGGTTTATTCCAAAGCTAAACAGGTCAATTGGCACACTGGGCTCACACTCACTGATCAGTATAACTCTCAATGCTTGCAGTATTAATGATATTGAAATTCAAACAAAGGGGTTTTCTTGTGAAGCTTGGCAAGTGTAAGTCTTAATACAGGGTTTTTTTTCTAGTTAAGGAAACTTAACCTGCTACTGGCTTACAAAAATTATTCCCCACATTAACACGGGCCAGGGGAGGCACTAAAGGACCAGCATGTAGGCACAGTATGGAGACCTCTTGCAGGTATTTGCCAAAGTTGAGTGTGCTGTCATAGAGCTCCCAGGTTTCAGTTCCCTAAAAAATCCTTTACTAGGCTACCAATTTCTTTGGTATATAAAAATTACCATACATATTATAGGGGATTATAAGATGAATTTTAATGTTATTTATGGTGTCAAAGCCCTTTTTATCTGCATGTGAAACTGCACTGGCTCCACGTATAATATTTAGAGCCTATACACCATTGAGGCAACCATGCACCTGATACAGTATTTGGCACAGGAGCAGTGGAAGTCAAAACCAGGCTACGCTTCCCATCCTACACCTTAAGAAGAACACAATGTGGCCCAGGAAGCATGATCCCCAAGAGGCTGATGGCCAATAGCATGTATAGCATGTATACTTCTACGTACATGCTGTTTGCAAAAACATTTGAATTTGCATTTCTCTAAACTGAATGTTTCCACTTCAACATATTTCCTTTAAAAGTTGCACTGCAATTTATCCTACATCATGAATTAGTTTGGGCCCCTACAAAGCTCTGTGCACACATCCTGTATGGTGGCACAGGAGGCCTCTACAGGACCTTGTTAAAGACATCTCAGAAGCAATGGCTCTAAGTGGGAACAACTGAGTACTATGGCATGCAGTATGGACTCATAGCAATTTATTGGCACTCTATAACAAATCAATACAACATGGATGACATATATCCATGTGCATGAGAGAGGCTTTACATAAGAGATAATTAAAACAAATGTCAAGGTTATTTAGAACCTTTTGTATATTGAAAGCACTTCCTCCTCTCTATACTGTAAAAATAAATAAAAACATTCTGGTGTATTATACTTCTACAATAATACCCACTGAAAACCAAACCCCCAAACTGGATGATGCAACTACTGTATGCAGATGCCCATTATAATTTATCATGATAGGGCTTTCAGGGCTTCCATTCAAAATATTTTGGCTCTATACTGTAATATGCCAAAACTCTCTATACTCTATCACACAGCTCATATGTTCCAAGATTAAGCAGCGCTACCATTAGGTCCAAATTGGACAGTCCATGAGGTGGCGGTGCCAGCAATGTTAGGCCATAGCCCAGAGGCCCCTGATAATCAAGGATTTGGATGAAAAACTGCAGCACTCAATGTCTTCAATGCAATTCCTAATTTATTCACCAAAAATACTATGTTTCGACTACAATGAGTTTTTTTCACTCTGCTGGAAAAAGAATCATTGTAGTTGAAACGTTAGGTTCTTGGTGAATAAATTAGAAATTGCATTGAAGTGCTGTAGTATTTCTCCCAAATCCATGTTTCATCATGTACTACAAAATATAATATAGCATTATGTGATATTTTAGAAAAGGAGATGAATAATATGATCATAAAGTAGTATACAGATCATTGTATCCCCTTTTCCATACACAAGGTTGTACAGATTTTTGGTCTTCTTTGATACACATAGGATAATTAGTAATATGGCCTTTATGTATCCTTTCAGACCTGTACCATATAAGAGGGGTTGTCCGGTTACATAAAATGTTGTAGAAGTCAGAAAATAATGTTCTAAAATAATAAAATAAGTAATGCATGCCATTCTGATCTCTCAACGGTGCCATTCCAACACTTCTCAGTCCCCCAGTCCTTCTCTGACCTCCATTGATACTGTCCCCACACAGGTACAGTATGTGGCCGCTGTACTATATTCCTATCCACTGCTGTGGTCTCCATGATGTTGACAGGACACCACTACATCCAAATGTAGGAGATTAAGATACAAAGACCCATGGAGAACTGGGAAGAGTCAGAATGGAGAATCCTTAAGGTATTACTTATTTTGCCATTGTATAATATTGTAAACTGTTTAAAGAATATATAACAAGTGAATACAATACAAGTGAACAACCCCCTTAACAGACTCCATATGTGTCCATAGTTGTCTACTAAATGGACTTTATTTTATATTTAAATATATCTTAATAGGCATCACACAATGACTCATGGGAGGTGGGTGGCCACATTTTGGACTGATCCCTTGACTACAGGACCTGATGGTGACCCTGAGAGCTTGGTTACATTTTCAGTTTACCAGATAAAATAATGTTTCACTTCTAAGAAGATTTCAGCGTTTCCTATTAAAATAGTAGTAAAATAGTAAAATTTGAAATGTGCTGGCTAGATGGAAATGATACCGAATAAACCGGTTGACATGGTTCACACGCATAATTTCCAAGCAGATCCCAATGATAAACATAACTTCCAGAGGAATAGAATTTAGGGTAATTATTAGCTCACATAACCATTATTTTCCTGTAACAACCAGGGAGTTTGCAAAATTTATGGTAGAATTATACGGCAGCAATATCATCAGCGAATAGTCTTCTGATAATGAAGTACCCAGGGGCCTAATTAAATTACAACAGGGAAGATTAAAATAAAAGTACATTCAGCTCTGCCCTTGTTGTATGGATTACTTGTATATTTTATTCCAAACTAGCTCCATCTACGAAATCCCATTGGGATATTATTATTATTTTTTTTAGATTTTGCTAAATACTATCACTAATGCATATCACTCATGAACATAGCTGTTGGTCTATTAAAAGCATGCTGGTTCACAATAAAATTGAATTTTAAATGTGGATATGACTCATATATATGGCCTGGAAACCCCATTTCTTTAAGACAGTTTTCTTTCAAGTTCAAGGGGAAAGAGTTTGTTAGACTTTAAAACGAGTCACCAAAATTGTCTTAATATATTACTGGGTTCTACACTATAAATAATTGGTAATAAAATATAATAAAATACTTAGCTCTATAACATATAGGCTATATATAAATGATCTGAATGTGGCAATCACAGTAGAGCTGAGTTTATAAATTTGGTTCCATTTGCTATGGTGTATTTTCCAGAAAGAAATTTGATTGGGGTACAAATTGTTTCTACCTGAAAGTCTCTTCCCTCTTAAGCAGACTGATCATATAACCAGTAATTTATTAATTTAACCTCTTCCCCTGTATGCATTTGGGCCATAATTATTTTTTCCCCATGTTTCTTCATCACATTAGCCATTACAAGTGGCACCATTTTGGGGAATATATAATACCGCCGTTGCGTTTTTATGTTTTAAATTTTGCAACATTCACTTTGCAGAAAAAAAAATAACATGATAACTTCATTATCGGGGTCAGTATGATTATATCAATACCAAACACATAGTCAACACCCAGTTTCAGCCCTACCTGTGCCCTGACCCCATGGCCTACTGTAAAGATTGGAACAGTAGCCTGAACTGGCCTAGTATGCTTTCTCTGTTTTGTCTTGTCCAGTATGCAATGTAATCTCAGGGAAGATTTCCAGAGGCATAGTGACATCCAAATGGACTAAGTTGTCTTCCACCAGTGTACAAAATATCACTTTTGTCAAAATCAATGAGACATGGATCCATCAGGATTTTCATTTCTACTGCTAAGGTTCATAAATAGGTCTGCCATTGCTGATTGTAGCTATTGACTGCTGGCTTCATCAATGCACTGTCTACCTGCTTACAATCATGTTCCATATCATGTCTGTTTTCTTGTGAAGCTTGGCAAGTGTAAGTCTTAATACAGGGGTTTTATCTAGTAAAGGAAACTTAACCTGCTACTGGCTTACAAAAAGTATCCCCCACATTAACAAGGGCCAGGGGAGGCACTAAAAGACCAGCATGTAGGCACAGTATGGAGACCTCTTGCAGGTATTTGCCAAAGGTGAGTGTGCTGTCATAGAGCTCCCAGGTTTCAGTTCCCTAAAAAATCCTTTACTAGGCTACCAATTTCTTTGGTATATAAAAATACCATACATATTATAGGGGATTATAAGATGAATTTTAATGTTATTTATGGTGTCAAAGCCCTTTTTATCTGCATGTGAAACTGCACTGGCTCCACGTATAATATTTAGAGCCTATACACCATTGAGGCAACCATGCACCTGATACAGTATTTGGCACAGGAGCAGTGGAAGTCAAAACCAGGCTACGTTTCCCATCCTACACCTTAAGACGAACACAATGTGGCCCAGGAAGCATGATCCCCAAGAGGCTGATGGCCAATAGCATGTATAGCATGTATACTTCTACGTACATGCTGTTTGCAAAAACATTTGAATTTGCATTTCTCTAAACTGAATGTTTCCACTTCAACATATTTCCTTTAAAAGTTGCACTGCAATTTATCCTACATCATGAATTAGTTTGGGCCCCTACAAAGCTCTGTGCACACATCCTGTATGGTGGCACAGGAGGCCTCTACAGGACCTTGTTAAAGACATCTCAGAAGCAATGGCTCTATGTGGGAACAACTGAGTACTATGGCATGCAGTATGGACTCATAGCAATTTATTGGCACTCTATAACAAATCAATACAACATGGATGACATATATCCATGTGCATGAGATAGGCTTTACATAAGAGATAATTAAAACAAATGTCAAGGTTATTTAGAACCTTTTGTATATTGAAAGCACTTCCTCCTCTCTATACTGTAAAAATAAAAAAAAAACATTCTGGTGTATTATACTTTTACAATAATGCCCACTGAAAACCAAACCCCCAAACTGGATGATGCAACTACTGTATGTAGATGCCCATTATAATTTATCATGATAGGGCTTCCATTCAAAATATTTTGGCTCTATACTGTAATATGCCAAAACTCTCTATACTCTATCCCACAGCTCATATGTTCCAAGATTAAGCAGCACTACCATTAGGTCCAAACCCCATTTCTTTCAGACAGTTTTCTTTCAAGTTCAAGGGGAAAGAGGTTGTTAGACTTTAAAACGAGTCACCAAAATTGTCTTAATATATTACTGCTTTCTCTGTTTTGTCTTGTCCAGTATGCAATGTAATCTCAGGGAAGATTTTCAGAGGCATGGTGACATCCAAATGGACTAAGTTGTCTTCCACCAGTGTACAAAATATCACTTTTGTCAAAGTCAATGAGACATGGATCCATCAGGATTTTCATTTCTACTGCTAAGGTTCATAAATAGCTGCCATTGCTGATTGTAGCTATTGACTGCTGGCTTCATCAATGCACTGTCTACCTGCTTACAATCATGTTCCATATCATATGGCCATTTCTGCCAACATCATGCCACTACTGCTGTCTACCTGCCTACCACCATGTTCTGTACCTTATGGCTGCTGCTGCCACCATCATGCCACTGTCTGCCTGCTTAACATCCTGTTCTGTATTGCATGGCTGCTTCTGCAGCCATCATCTCACTGCTTGCCTCTCTATCATCTTGTTCCGTACCTTATGTCGGCTACTGCTTTCACCACCATGTCGCTGTCTGCCTGCCTATCATCATGTTCTATACCATATGGCTGCTGCTGTCACTGCTGCCACAGCCATGGCTGCTGCTGTCACTACCGCCACTGCGATAGCTGCTACTAACTGCTGCTAATCCCCCTACTGCCACTTCCATTACCTTTACTAGCACCTCTGTTACCAATACAAAGCTGCCACTACTACTACAACTTTTAAACAGTTGCATACTAATCTATTGCCTTGTCTCCATACTAGGTTGCTACTGCTACAGTTGCCACCACATGCCACTATTGCCCTACCCTTTCCATATCCACTCTGTACTGCTGCTTTTCTCAATTAAAAGGGATATGTTTTCTAAGCACATTCAGAACAAGCCACTGATTCTTCTGACAATTAACACTTGGGAGTGTATAAATATGGGCAGGCATTCTGTCCCCATGAACACATAATTTTTGTGCATTCTCCTATAAGCCACCTTTTCTCGATGACATTAACATGCATGTTTCTCTAAACAATCCCTGCCCATGTTAAGGCATCATTTTTGGATGCTTGGTTCCAACAAACCAGTTTTGTTCCCCAAAACACTGTGTGTGTTTAACCCCTTGAGGACAGAGCCCATTTTGGCCTTAATGTCTGGGCCAAATTTTTTAATTCTGACATGTGTCACTTTATGTGGTAATAACTTTGGAACGCTTTTACTTATCCAGGCCATTCTGAGATTGTTTTCTCGTGACACATTGTACTTCATAACAGTCATAAATTTGAGTCAATATATTTCACCCTTATTTATGAAAAAATCCCAAATTTACCAAAAATTCTGAAAAATTTGCAAATTTGCAAATTTCAATTTCTCTACTTTCAAAATACACCGTAATACCTCCAAAATAGTTATTATTTTACATTCCCCATATGTCTACTTTATGTTGGCATCATTTGTAAACGTCATTTTACTTTTTTAGGAAGTTAGGAGGCTTAGAAGTTTAGAAGCCATTTTTCAAATTTTCACCAAATTTTCCAAAACCATTTTTTTTTAGCACCAATGCAGATATAAAGTGATTTGAGGGGCTTGCATAATGAAACCCACCATAAATGACCCCATTTTAGAAACTACACCCTCAAATTATAAAATACTGCTGTTACAAACTTTGTTAACCCTTGAGGTGTTCCACAAGAATTAATGGAAAATGGAGGTGAAATTTCAAAATTTCACTTTTTCGTAGATTATTCATGTTAACATTTTTTTTTCTTGCAACACAGCAAGGGTTAACAGCAAACTAAACCTCAATATACATTCCTCTGATTCTGCAGTTTACAGAAATACCCCATATGTGGTGGTAAACGTCTCTATGGGTTGTGGCAGTGGTCAGAAGGAAAGGAGCGCCATACGGATTTTGGAGGCAAAATTTGCTAGAATAGTTTTTAGGCACCATTTTGTAATTGAGAGACCCTGACGTACCCCTACAGTGGAAACCCTCATAAAGTGACCCCATTTTGGAAACTACACCCTTCAAAGAATATATTAAGGGGGGTACTGACCACTTTGACCCCCTAAGCATTTTACGGAATTTGGAAACACTTGGCTGTGAAAATGAACATTTTTTTTCTTCCAATAAAATGTTGCTTTAGCCCCAATTTTTTTTATTTGCATAAGGGGTAACAGGAGAAAAGCCCCCCCATAATTTGTTACCCATTTTCTCCTGAATACGGCAACACCCCATATGTTGTGGTAAACTGCTGTGGGGGCACATGGCAGGACTCAGAACAGAAGGAGCGCCATATGGATTTTTCAACACAGATTTTTGATGGAGTGGTTTGCGGGAGCCATTGATTTTTATTTTTTTGAGTTATTGTCTTATGTGGGGAGTCATTTTTTGCAGGATGAGGTGAGGTTTTCATTGGTACCATTTTGGGGTAAATACGCCTTTTTGATCGCCTACTATTACACTTTTTGTGAGGGAAGAGGGAAAAAAATGGCTATTTTGGCATAGTTTTTTTAAAAATTTTTTTACAGAATTCGCCTGGGGGGCCATCTCATGTAATATTTTTATAGAGCAGGTTGTTACGGACGCAGCGATACCCAATATGTCCAACTTTTTTAATGTTGGAAAGTTTTACACATTAGATGCATTTTGAACAGAATAAAATATTTTTTTTTGTGTTGCCATTTTCAGAGAGCCATATTTTTTCAGTTTTCAGGCGATTGTCTCAGGTAGGGTACAGTTTTTGCGGGACAAGATGACGGTTGAATTGATACCATTTTGGGGTAATTACGCCTTTTGATCGCCTGCTATTACACTTTTGTGAGGGAAGAGGGGAAAAAATGGCTATTTTGGCATAGTTTTTTAAAAAAATTTTTTTACAGCATTCGCCTGGGGGGCCATCTCATGTAATATTTTATAGAGCAGGTTGTTACGGACGCAGCGATACCCAATATGTCCAACTTTTTTATTGTTGGAAGTTTTACACATTAGATGCATTTTGAACAGAATAAAATATTTTTTTTTGTGTTGCCATTTTCAGAGAGCCATATTTTTTTCAGTTTTCAGGCGATTGTCTCAGGTAGGGTACAGTTTTTGCGGGACAAGATGACGGTTGAATTAATACCATTTTGGGGTAAATACGCCTTTTTGATCGCCTGCTATTACACTTTTTGTGAGGGAAGAGGGAAAAAAATGGCTATTTTGGCATAGTTTTTAAAAAATTTTTTTTACAGCATTCGCCTGGGGGGCCATCTCATGTAATGTTTTTATAGAGCAGGTTGTTACGGACGCAGCGATACCCAATATGTCCAACTTTTTTATTGTTGGAAAGTTTTACACATTAGATGCATTTTGAACAGAATAAAATATTTTTTTTTGTGTTGCCATTTTCAGAGAGCCATATTTTTTTCAGTTTTCAGGCGATTGTCTCAGGTAGGGTACAGTTTTTGCGGGACAAGATGACGGTTGAATTGATACCATTTTGGGGTAAATACGCCTTTTTGATCGCCTGCTATTACACTTTTTGTGAGGGAAGAGGGGAAAAATGGCTATTTTGGCATAGTTTTTAAAAAAATTTTTTTACAGCATTCGCCTGGGGGGCCATTTCATGTAATATTTTTATAGAGCAGGTTGTTACGGACGCAGCGATACCCAATATGTCCAACTTTTTTATTGTTGGAAAGTTTTACACATTAGATGCATTTTGAACAGAATAAAATATTTTTTTTTGTGTTGCCATTTTCAGAGAGCCATATTTTTTTCAGTTTTCAGGCGATTGTCTCAGGTAGGGTACAGTTTTTGCGGGACAAGATGACGGTTTAATTGATACCATTTTGGGGTAAATACGCCTTTTGATCGCCTGCTATTACACTTTTTGTGAGGGAAGAGGGAAAAAAATGGCTATTTTGGCATAGTTTTTTTAAAAATTTTTTTACAGCATTCGCCTGGGGGGCCATCTCATGTAATATTTTTATAGAGCGGGTTATTACGGATGTGGCGATACCTAACATGTTTATGTATTGTGTGTTTTTTTATTTTTAATCAATTTTTTTAACTTTTTTTTTAACTTTTTTTTTTTTTTTTTCACTTTCTTGACTCAGATCCACTTGGTTCTTCAAGAACCAGTGGGTCTGGTATTTTACAATACACTGCAGTACACTGTATAGTGTACTGCAGTGTATTTTCTTATAGCCTGTTCAAGCTCCTGCCTTTAGCAGGAGCTTGAACAGGCTTCCATGGCAAGCCAGACGAAAGCGTCTGGTTGCCATGGTAACCATCGGGACGCTGCCACAGCAGAGCAGCGTCCCGATGGAAGGGAGAGGGAGCTTCCTCCCTCTCATCTGCCCACACCATCGGCGCTGCCAGCGCACCGCAGCGCCGATGGGAGAGGAAGGGAGCGCTCCCTCCCTGTTAACCCCTTCCATACAGCGGTCCTACGGACCGTGGCATGGAAGGGGTTAAACTGCTGACATCGGTGCTAGCACCGATGTCAGCAGTTTCAAGCAGAGTATCAGCTGTATGCTGATACTCTGCTTGCATACGCTCGCCATCCTGAGAAATCATTGCGGGCGGCACTTGCGGCAGCCGCCCGCCACATTGCAAATCTCCCCCCCGCCCGCCCACCCATCTGCCCACAGCCAATCAGGGGGGCGGGGGGGACACCCTGACCTCCCCCTAAATACTGACACTCGGCGGGATTCGCTAGAATAGCGCTATCCCTGCCGAGTACCCCTTGCCTGCTGTGAATGGCTGGTCTGAATAGACCAGCCATTCACAGCGATCGCCTTTATGGGGGGTGCACGGCACCCCCCGAGGCCTTAACTATGGGTGGCTGGGTGTCTTAAACAGCACCCATTACAGCATGTAACCCCCCTGCACTGAGCAGGGGGGGTTTACATGCAGGGCGTACCGGTACGCCCTGTTGCACTAAGTACCTCGTGCCCAGGACGTACCGGTACGCCCATTGTCGCCAAGGGGTTAAAACCCATCTGCCCCCGATAAGGGACAAAATTTGGAAACATTTTGATATGAAAAGCAATAACACATGCAATAGCGTAGTGTGTTTTAAAACAAGCTGTTTG
This sequence comes from Rhinella marina, assembly GCA_900303285.1. Taxonomy (NCBI): domain Eukaryota; kingdom Metazoa; phylum Chordata; class Amphibia; order Anura; family Bufonidae; genus Rhinella; species Rhinella marina. Next base: position 29,422 of record ONZH01019938.1, read on the forward strand.
CTAACACAGTCATGATGCATTTACTCACAGTTATATCTATCAGTGTCTCATTATTTGCTATTGTTATGTAATTCCAGAGTCAATGGGAGACCTCAAAGTGTCATATAATTTTCAGGCCAATAAGAGCAACTTTGGTTCATGTGCAATTGATTCAGAGATTAATTAAATTCATTGAAAAAAAAATGATGAATTGGACACAAAATGAATTTCAAGAAATATGCTCATCTCTAGTGCAAACTAGTCAGAAATCACAGAAACAGATAAAAAAACATCCTGAACAATATGATAAATGAATATGCAGATGTGCATGGTTATGTTTATAAAAGTAAAATCACAGAAAATAATGTACAAAAATAAACACAATAGATGCAAACATTATATACGTATAGACTAAGCCCTCATTCTGATATAAAATCTGAGATTCTTAGCCAATATATTTTGATCAAAACACATCTGTGCCCGATTACCAGTGCCAAGGTGGTCTCAGCCAGGCATGTCCTACTCTAAATCTATCTATGCTGTTGGGCATTTACGCGCAATCAGGAGAGAAGACTCTGCACACATACAGGAGCATGCTGCTCCTTGTTATCTCTATGTGCACCAAGCAAACAATGAGAGTAGGATCACACACAGCTATATGTATCACCTAATCAAGGTTGCCTGTGGGATAGGCGTCTTAAAGAGAAGCTAATTTCTACTGAAGATGTCTTTACAATCACACTTAGCATAGACGAGGAGCAGCACTCGGCTGAATGCTTCTAAATCCTTGTTCTAGCGATAGGTGGGGACCTCAGTGCTGGGACCCCTATCGATACAAACCTTTGATATATCAAAAGTTTCAAAAAAGTATAGCTTTGGGGTGTCTGAATTCAAAGAGCTATTAATTACAATTTGGAAAAAGTGACTCTTGTAGGTGATTTCTCCAGTGTTGCAGCAGCCAGCTTCATTAAATCCATTCTAACCATTTACTATTGTTTGGCAAGAACCATAAGTAAGCTTCTCTTTTGACAGGATGTGCATAGTTAGCAAGCAAATAGATGGAAATTGGTCCACAGGTCATAAGGATGGGTGCAAACTCCATGCCATACTTTTTGGGGTAGCAAAACCAAGTATGATAATGAGGAGCTAATTCTGATCTCTGCTATAAGGTCTCCTCTCTGTACATCATTACTTCCAATTGTACAATATTTCAAATATGTAAGCAAATACATTTCTTCCTTGACATAAGGTATTAGCACAGCTTTATGTGATAACATTAATGATGCATACCCTCAATGGGTTTTCAAATGGTGATGTTTAGCAATTAAACAGCAAGAGCTTTACTGCTGGAGATATGTTCAGAAGAACTTCACTTTGACCCAGTAGCTTTCAGTTCACACCTGATGTTGTTAGTGTATTAATGTAATTCAATCCATCATATCAGGTATCCTGGGTCATGCACTGTCTATAATATCCAAAGTAAGATTGATTGAGCACAAGGCTCTTCTCTACAAATGGAAGAAATCCTGGCAAATCAATATTGTTCTCACTCAGAGAATTTCACCAATCTATAAGAAAAGCTAACATGAAAACAGCACTTTTGCAATCATGTACAGTTTTAGTTACACAGAACATCAGGGCTAGCGATTGCCGCTAAGAAAATAATCCATATTCTCATTGACCTGTCAATGAGCTCTAGATTATGTACAGCAGTAGTAAAATTATCTTCATCATTAACCACTTAAAGATTAAGCCATTTGGCCTAAAGCTCCAAGATTTTTTTTTTTACCTCCTCGCAATTTTTTTGGCCAACTTTTTTATTTTTTTATCTAGCTATTTGAGGTCTTGTTTTTTAGGACAATTTGCACACTTTTTTTTAGACTTTAATTTTTATGCATACGATAATCAAAAATTATCTTGGAAGACATGACAATGTTATTGTTCAGGTTATTATTATTATTTCATTTCATATAATTATATATAATTTAAACAAAGAATGAACCAGCACCTCTAGGTGAATAAGTAAAGGATCAGCTAAAAGCTACCAAGGCTATTAAATAGTGATGAGCGAGCCGAAGCAGCAATATTCGGGATTCGCTCGAATATTTGCTGCTTCGGTTCGGCTCGGCAAGGCATCACGAGCCAGCGCGGACTCGTGATGATCCGTGCCGCCCGGCCCCCCTTTAAAAAAGCAGACTTACCTGTTCTGGCCGCCGCTGTCCTCTGGCTCCCCGCTCCACTGTCTTCCCTGCCGGCGCGCACTATGACCTGACGCAGCGTCAGGTCATAGTGCGTGCCAGCAGGGAAGACAGTGGAGCGGGGAGCCAGAGGACAGCGGCAGCCAGAACAGGTAAGTCTGCTTTTTTAAAGTGGCTGGGTGGGCTGATCTGAGGTCTGATGGGGGCACTGAGGGCTGATCTGAGGTCTGATGGGGGCACTGGGGGCTGATCTGAAGTCTGATGGGGGCACTAGGGGCTGATCTGAGGTCTGATGGGGGCACTGGGAGCTGATCTGAGCTCTGATGGGGGCACTGGGGGCTGATCTGAGGTCTGATGGGGGCGCTAGGGGCTGATCTGAGGTCTAATGGGGCACTGGGGCTGATCTGAGGTCTGATGGGGGCACTGGGGGCTGATCTGAGGTCTGATGGGGGCACGGCGGGCTGATCTGAGGTCTGATGGGGGCACCGTGGGCTAATCTGAGGTCTGATGGGGGCACTGGGGGCTGATCTGAGGTCTGAAGGGGGACACAAGATGTTGATCTGAGGTCTGATGGGGCACAAGACGCTGACCTGAGGTCTGATGGTGGCACATTGTGTTGATCTGAGGTCTGATGGGGGCACAAGACGCTCATCTGAGGTCGGATGGGGGCACAAGACGCTGATCTGAGGTCTGATGGGGGCACAAGATGCTGATCTGAGGTCTGATAGGGGCACAATGTGTTGATCTGAGGTTTATTATCCCTGTACAGTGACATCACTGTGTTTATTATCCCTGTACTGTGACATCGCTGTGTTTATTATCTCTGTACGGTGACATCACTGTGTTTATTATCCCTGTACGGTAACATCGCTGTGTGTATTATCCCACTGCAGGAAGAGGTAAGTGGTCTGTGTTTGTGTGTTTGTTTTTTATTTTTCAGGGTCGTGAATGCAGAGGACTACTTCGGACGTCGGACCAGCTTCTTTTTTTTTTTTTTTTTTTTAAATAAAATGGTCAAACAGGGGTCTGGGGGAGTGTTTATTTCAATAAAATGTTTTAAACTTGTGTGTGTGTATTTTTTTTACAATACTAGTTTTAGTAATTATGGCTATCTACAGACGGCCCTGATTACTAATACCAGTAATATACCGGCTTAGTGCTTGCCGGTATGGCAGGCCAGCACTAACCCCAACATCTATTACCTCGGCACCCACCGCCACCAGGGGTGCCGGGAAGAGCCGGGTACCCGCAGGACCGGACTTTCTAAATTGAGGGTCTGGCTCTGGGGCGGCTGCAGGCTGGTACCATTAGGCTGGGAAGGGCCAATAACCATGTCCCTTCCCACCCTGGTAGTGCCAGGCTGCAGCTGCTGGTTGTATCTGGCTGGTGAAGGAAAAAAGGGGGGTACCCCACGCCATTTTTTTAAAATTATTTAATTATTTTTGAAAAAAAATGGCGTGGGGGTCCCCCCTTTTTTCCTTCACCAGCCAGATACAACCAGCAGCTGCAGCCTGGCACTACCAGGGTGGGAAGGGACATGGTTATTGGCCCTTCCCAGCCTAATGGTACCAGCCTGCAGCCGCCCCAGAGCCAGACCCTCAATTTTGAAGGTCCGGTCCTGCGGGTACCCGGCTCTTCCCGGCACCCCTGGTGGCGGTGGGTGCCGAGGTAATAGATGTTGGGGTTAGTGCTGGCCTGCCATACCGGCAAGCACTAAGCCCAGTATTAGTAATCAGGGCCGTCTGTAGATAGCCATAATTACTAAAACTGTAGTATTGTAAAAAAAAAATACACACACCAGTATAAAACATTTTATTGAAATAAACACTCCCCCAGACCCCTGTTTGACCATTTTATTAAAAAAAAAAAAAAAAAGCTGGTCCGACGTAGTCCAGCGAATCCGAAGTAGTCCTCTGCATTCACGACCCTGAAAAATAGAAAACAAACACACAAATACAGACCACTTACCTCTTCCTGCAGTGGGATAATACACACAGCGATGTCACTCTACAGGGATAATAAACACAGAGATGTCACCGTACAGGGATAATAAACAGTGATGTCACAGTACAGGGATAACAAACACAGTGATGTCACTGTACAGGGATAATAAACAGAATGATGCGACTTGTTAAGAAAAAAAAGTTAGCCATTTTGCAATCTGTAAAGTTTACCCGAAAGGGAGGGGGGTCCGCGAAATTTGCCTGTAGGGGGCCCCGAAATTCCTGATGGCAGCCCTGTTCCAGGGAGTACGTGTCCACATTCAATCTCCATCCTAAAAGTCATACTGAGGCTCACCACCATGCTTTACACTGCAATCTTATTGAAAGACAGACAATCAGGGGTTCACCGCCAGGTTGTCAGGCAGCATTTTTAAGTGGGTCACCATTACCGTGTCCCTGAAAATTGCCTTGGGGTCATCCCCAGACTATTGGCTAGATTTAGAAAAAATGGTGCAATTAGGGAGCCTCAGAGGCATCCCTACATGCTGCCCCTGGTGTTTCCTATGCATTTCCAAGGTGTTTCCATCATTTTCTGAGGTTTTCACATGTTGGGGCAACTTTTAGGCCCCATTCACACGACCGTATGAATGGGGCCGTATCTATCCGCAAAATTGCGGATAGATACAGCCAGGGGCGTACATAGAAATCATTGGACCCCATAGCAAGAATCTGAATGGGGCCCCTAACCCCATCCACTACCCCGGCCCTTCCCACATGCTACCCTGGCTCCTCCCATGCTACGCCCCCATTTGCCAATAAAGAAATGTTACCTGAGCTACCGATTTTTTTTTTTTTTTTTTTTAAACTAAGGAGACGTTATACTGAATGGGAGCAGCAACAAGGATAGATTATACTGTATATTATACAGCATGGTGTACAGATTATACTGTATATTATACAGGATGATGTACAGATTATACTGTATATTATACAGCATGGTGTACGGATTATACTGTATACTATACAGAATGGTGTAGGGATTATACTGTATACTATACAGCATGGTGTACGGACTATACTGTGTACTATACAGCATGGTGTAGGGATTATACTGTATATTATACAGCATGGTGTACAGATTATACTGTATATTATACAGCATGGTGTACGGATTATACTGTATACTATACAGCATGGTGTACGGATTATACTGTATATTGTACGGCATGGTGTACGGACTATACTGTGTACTATACAGCATGGTGTACGGATTATACTGTATATTATACAGCATGGTGTACGGATTATACTGTATACTATACAGCATGGTGTATGGATTATACTGTATATTATACAGCATGGTGTACGGATTATACTGTATACTATACAGCATGGTGTATGGATTATACTGTGTATTATACAGCATGGTGTAGAGACTATACTGTATACTATACAGCATGGTGTAGGGATTATACTATATACTATACAGCATGGTGTACAGATTATACTGTATACTATACAGCATGGTGTACGGATTATACTGTATATTATACAGCATGGTGTACGGATTATACTGTGTATTATACAGCATGGTGTACGGACTATACTGTATACTATACAGCATGGTGTAGGGATTATACTGTATACTGTACAGCATGGTGTACGGATTATACTGTGTATTATGCAGCATGGTATAGGGACTATACTGTATACTATACAGCATGGTGTAGGGATTATACTGTATACTATACAGAATGGTGTAGGGATTATACTGTATATTATACAGCATGGTGTATGGACTATACTGTATACTATACAGCATGGTGTAGGGATTATACTGTATACTATACAGCATGGTGTACGGACTATACTGTATACTATACAGCATGGTGTACGGATTATTCTGTATACTATACAGCATGGTGTACAGATTATACTGTATATTATACAGCATGGTGTACGGATTATACTGTATACTATACAGTATGGTGTACGGATCATACTGTGTATTATACAGTATGGTGTATGAATCATACTGTACATTGTATAACATGGTAAAGGGATTATAATATATACTGTACAACAAATGCATGGCGGTTACACCATGCAGGACAATATAACCCCTGCACCACTCTGTACAATATACAGTACGTACAGTGTATGCATATACCCACACACACATACATACATACATACACACACATATATACATACACACATACTACACACAAACACACATACATACATACATACATACACACACATATACATACACACACATATACATACACACATACTACACCCACACATACATATACACACACATACATATATACACACATAAAACATAAAAACTTACTTGTCCTGACGCTGGAGGGGGCTGGGCCTTGGTCTTCTCGGCTCCTATGAAGAATCCCTATAGTTGTCCGTGCGTACGGACAACTATAGGCATTTTCAATGGGGCCGCCCGGCGTGTGTTCCGTACGCACGGAACACACGCCGGGCGGCCCCATTGAAAATGCCTATAGTTGTCCATACGCACGGACAACTATAGAGCTTCTTCATAGGAGCCGCGGCGTATCTATCTGCAATTTTGCGGATAGATACGGCCGAACCTTTGGCCCCTGCAAAATAATTCGGGTCTCCCATAGACTTTAATGGGATTCGGCCCGAATCCACGAATCCCGTGGAAAATTCGGGCCGAATCCCGAATCCACGAATCTTTTAGGATTCGCTCAACTCTACTATTAAACTATATATATATATATATATATATATATATATATATATATATATATATATATATATATAAAAGTTTAGGGTCACTTAGAAATTTCCTTATTTTTTAAAGAAAAACACAGTTTTTTTCAATGAAGATAACATTAAATTAATCAGAAATACACTCTATACATTGTTAATGTGGTAAATGACTATTCTAGCTGCAAACGTCTGGTTTTCAATGCAATATCTACATAGTTGTATAGAGGCCAATTTCCAGCAACCATCACTCCAGTGTTCTCATGGTACATTGTGTTTGCTAACTGTGTAAGAAGGCTAATGGATGTTTAGAAAACCCTTGTGCAAGTATGTTAGCACAGCTGAAGACAGTTTTACTGGTCGGAGAAGCTATAAAACTGACCTTACTTTGAGCTAGTTGAGAATCTGAAGCATTACATTTGGGAGTTTGATTAAACTCTCAAAATGGCCAGAAAAAGAGAACTTATATGTGAAACTCGACAGTCTATTTTTGTTCTTAAAAATAAAGGCTATTCCATCCGAGAAATTGCCAAGAAACTGAAGATTTCCTACAATGGTGTGTACTACTCCCTTCAGAAGACAGCAAAAACAAGGCTCTAACCCAGGGGTAGGGAACCTCCGGCTCTCCAGCTGTTGTGAAACTACAATTCCCAGCATGCTTCATTCATTTCTATGAGAGTTCTTAGAAGAGCAGAGCGAGTATGCTTGCTGGGAGTTGTAGTTTCACAACAGCTGGAGAGCCGGAGGTTCCCTACCCCTGCTCTAACCAGAGTACAAAGAGAAGTGGGAGGCCCCGCTGCACAACTGAGCAACAAGACAAGTACATTAGAGTCTCTAGTTTGAGAAATAGACGCCTCACAGATCTTCAACTGGCAGCTTCATTAAATAGTACCCGTAAAACACCAGTGTCAACATCTATGGTGAAGAGGCGACTCCGGGATGCTGGCCTTCAGGGCAGAGTGGCAAAGCAAAAGCCATATCTGAGAGTGGCTAATAAAAGGAAAAGATTAATATATATATATATATATATATATATTTGATTGCAGCATTGTAATAATGTTCATTGTTTGCAACTTTATTATAATAATTTGAATTTATTTATTATCTTTAATCTAATGTATCTGTTGGTGGATACATAGGGCGGAATACAAATTCCCTTCCTTTGTTCAAACGCATATTATAATTGGGTGAATAGCTAAGTTTAGTGGTTTCTCCAATCCTAGCTATTACTGAAGGTTGTCAGTTTCCTTTCTGAAGATGATTGTGAGGGTACAACTAAGGGTGAGTTAACATCACTATTTAGCTTTCCGTTCTTCTGATCCGTCGGAAGAAGAGAGAGAGAAAAGCAAACAGGATCCAGTAAAAAACAAATCATGTTCCATCAGTTATGCATGGGATTGCAACGAATCCATTTTTTTACAGGATCCAGTAAAAAAATGGATCCTGTTGTATCAGTTGTCATCTGTTTGAGCCATTTCCATCTGAGATCCGTTTTTTAGACGGGAAAAAAAGTCCTGTATGCAGTACTTTTTGTTTCCATCTAAGGCTACTTTCACACTAGCGGCAGGGGTGTCTTGGCAGGGTGATCTGTACTGCCGCTAGTGCACTTCTGCAGCCAGAACTACGCCCTGTCCCCATTCACTAGCCGAGAGGTGGCCGGACTAAAATTACAAAATGTCGTAGTTTTAGTCCGGCCGCCTCTCGGCATGTTTGCCATGCTGCCGTGGAACTCCGGTCCACCCCCATTATAGTGAATGGGGATGGAGTGCAGTTCTGGCAAGTGCACTAGTGGCAGAACGGATCCGGCAGGCTGTTCACCCTCCGAAACAGCCTGCCGGACACCCCTTCTGCTAGTGTGAAAGTAGCCTAAAAAACAGATCTCAGACGGAAATGGCTCAAACAGATGACAACTGATGCAACAGAATTCCATTTTTATACTGGATCCTGTAAAAAAATGGATCCGTTGCCATCCTATGCATAACTGATGTAACAGGATCCGTTTTTTTTTTTTTACTGGATCCTGTTTTTTTTCTCTCTTTCATGCATTGGCATACTATGCGATAAATTTGTCAAATGTCGTAGGTTGTTTGTTAAGTTTTGTGCATCTTTAAACACTTTTGTCTAGAATTTTTTTTTTTTTCTAAACTCCATCTCCCCAATTGTGTGAGCTGTTTTGTGACTTTGAAAAAGTCAGAGTGATAAATCTGGAGTGAAACTAATTAACATAAAGCACTGTTAAATTTTGTAAGCAAGTATGGCAAAAATGTTGCAAAGTAAAAATGCTTTAAAAATAATAAGTGTTAATAGTTTAACTTTTTTTTTTAAAACTACCTTCAGTGTAAAAAAGAAAAAGAAGTTCTGGAGATGATGATATGGCTCCCACAGAGCCCTGATCTCAACATCATCCAGTCTGTCTGGGATTACATGAAGACAGAAGGATCTGAGCAAGCCTACATCCACAGAAGATCTGCTACTTTGTTTCAAACACCATGTGCCAGTGTACCTAGAAGAATTGACATTTTGAGGGTGGTCATACCACATATTAATTTGATTTAGATTTCTCTTTTGTTCGTTCACTTTGCAGTTTGCTAATTGATTAAAAAAGAGAAACAATATTACTATTTTTAAAGCATTCTCATTTTGCAACATTTTCCCATAAATGCCTAAAAAGTTTGCACAGTACTATAGCTTACCCGCTTACCCACCTACTTTTCAAAAATAGAATAGTAGATAATGCAAAATAAAGTCTTGATTATTCGTGTAAATAAGCCCAAAAAGTTGCCATAGCCCTATTTTGTGACTTCTTGAAGCCAGAATTCTGGAGTACAGAACTTTTGTAAACAGCAGTGCAGCCATTTTTTTTCAGTAAAACACCATATTTATTTTGGAAATGTTTTTGCCAAAGAAGCTATTCAGCTTTGGAAGGATATCTCATTATGGTGACTGCCTTATATCAATGTTATAGATGACATCTGCACTTCTGACAATGGTGGTTCCTTGTGGAGGGCTTAAACAGCTGGGAAGTATAAGGAAATACGGGAGCACTCTCACACTTTATTATATCCTAAATGTTTTATTAAACAAAACTGCAGTCCGGTCTCATCAAATTAAATAAAAAGATTAGATGAATCGCTCATAGACAAAATGAGCATATGGGTCAACATGACCTTTATTAGCAAATACGAGTCTGAAGAGCACTGTCCAGCAGTTTCCAGCAGTCACCCAGTGCTCTACAGGCTCATATTTGCTGATGAAGGTTATGTTGACCGAAACATTTTCTCTATGAGTGATTCATCTAATTTCCTGATTTAATTTGACTTGAGGATCGAACTGAAGTTTTGTTTAATAAATTATTTGAGATAAAATAATGTGAGAGAGAGCTGTGGTATGTCCTTATATTTACCGGCTGTGGAATACCTCCACATGACACCACTGATGCTGGAAGTGTATGTAGGTGTCATAACCTTGCTACAAGTGCAGTCACCATACTGTGGTATCCAAAGTTCAGATTGTACTGGTATGCTTCCTCATAGAACTATGGATATGTGGTATATGGATGAGGCATACCATAAGGCTCCACAGCAGTGTTGGACCGGGGTGCCTAGGACCCGCCAGTAAAATTTATTTTGGGGGTCCACCATACAGATACATTCAAATATTACCTGCTCACACAGCAGCAAGATGCTACCAGATAATTAAATATGGGGGTCCCTGCAGCAACTTTTAGAAGGTCGGTCCTGGGGAGAAGAGGACACTAGTAGCTTTACTCTGTACCTAGAAGTAATCTCAGCTCTGATTGTGTCTATGATAATAAACCGGGGAGTTTCTTTCATAATCTATCAGGATTTATATATGAACATAGGGTGGTTGAGGTGCTGTACATTGAATATATGTATGTAGTGCAGTAAGTCTACTGTGTTATGTGCCACTTGTGCAGGAGGTGGGAGACTGGGGCCCACCTTGCTCAAGGGCCCACCGGGGGATTCACCTGTACCCTGTGGGTCAGTCCAAGCCTGTCCCACAGACTATTAGGTTGTTCAGAGCCATAGAAAGTAGTATAGATGACCACTCACACTTTCTATGTGACAACTGTTAGTATTGGTCTAACTTTTCCTAACTAAGACATTTCTCAGGTCAAGCAAGAATTATAATTGACTTTCGGATTAATGCTATGAGACAGGCATTGCCTTTAGGAAGAACCAAATCCATTCTAGCTTAACATCCGGTGCACATTGTAAACACGAGAACATTTATTTGGACATCTTTGGAAAGATCACTATGTGTAATGCTAAATCATATCATGCTTGCAATCATTTTCTTTTTCTTTCATTTAGTATGCGGTCCATTAGGAGGTACAGTATGCCCATGAGTGCACCCATCCAACAAATGCCTTATGTCATTTGTAACTTTGATGCTTGACAAGTATCATATCTTTTAAAGGGGTTGTCTTGGATTAGCAAACAAGGTCCAGTTTTTTTTTTCCAGAAACAGTAACTTTCTTGTTGCTGAATATAATTATATAATTATAATAAAATAATAATAAAAAATTGCTAGAATGGGGCTGAGTTGCCAGACACAGCCTATGGTCAAGAGTAGTACTATCTATGGGGGAAAAAGACCCTTTTTACAAATCCTAGACAATGTAACCTACTGTATGTTCTAAAATTCATAAAATAATCTGTCACCACGACCTTGGACTATTATCTGAAGTAATATATGAGTAGTACTGCAGATAAAGAGTCCAGATTGCTATTTTTCATTTTGCTGCTGCCCCCTCTTCCTCTGCTGTCAACAATCAAAGCTGTGCTGAAATATAAAGTCTGGACTGTTGTGCTAACACTACGGAAAGGACTTCTGTGCACATGCATGGGGGGTTGTTGATCAGGGGGAGGGGGAGTGGGAAAATAAAAAAAAAACAATAGCAATCTGGACTTCTTGGGGGAAATTTTTCATGAGGAGAATATTTGAAGTCAATTTAGCTTGAGTTTGTGTTGGTATACTTTATGCCACATTTATCAAATGTCACAGGTTGTTTGATAAATTTGTCTTACCCTAAAAAGCAAAAAGTTGCAAAATTTTGGCGTGAGTTAGAGCAAAAAGTTGCAAAAGCCCTATTTTGCAAGTTTTTTCGAAGCCATAATTCTGGAGTGAAGGTATGATAAACTAGGCCCTTATCTGTAGTAATACTCATGTTTAATACCGCAGATAATAGTCCTAGATTGTGGTGACAGATTCCCTTTTAGGAGAAACACTGTATATTTGCATTAGGTTGGATAAAATTTGTAATTCTGTTGTACCAAAGAGTCTATTTTTAATTTTTTATTCTACACACAGAGTATTTTTTGTAAAATTTGACAAAGCAGCCAAATCGAATTTTAGACAACTTTGCTCATCTTAGTATAGCTGTTTTTACCATAGCTAAAACCAAATTCTATATGGAAATAGATCATTTGGCATTTTGGAGTGGATTTCCTCAACTGCATATGAACCTGTTAATCACTCTCTGCCAATCTCAATTCTGGTGAATCTAGGTTTTTTAATCTCTTTTTGCAGAAAAATGCTAAGCATTTCCATTTATAAAATTTTGCATATTTCAGTTGCAAGATGGCATGCAGTTACATTTTGCACTGCCACATGGTGACACGTAAGCAAAGCAGTGTGGGCAAAGTCAAGAAAAGGTAAAATAGTGAACTCTGTGTTAGGTCAGCAGTCCGTGCCTGCTGCTACCCTGCTACTTACTATGGCACTTGGCGACCTAAAGCAAGCTGCCGTCTCCATTGCACCAGTCTCCATTGCACGTGCACTCACGCTCACCTGTGACTTGTTAAAGGTCCTTGCATGCATCAGCAAATATTCCCTTAGCCAATAGCTGAGGTTCAATTGGTATATAAGGCAGCCTTCCAAACGGTAGGGTCCCTGAGCTTTGGATTTTCTAGTGTCTAGTCAGAAGTGAAGGTGTGATCTCTTGTCTGACTACCTGTGAACTATACCTTGCTTTCTACCAATTCTGCTCTATGCTTTTTGGATTTACTATTCGGAATACATACCTACTCAGTCTGCCCTGACCTCAGACTTTGTTCAGACTATGCCTTGCTTTATCCCTTGGTGATTCAGCTGTTCTCTTGTATCATGTACGTGTTATCTCTGCCTGCAAGCTTCTATCTGTGTCTTCATGTTACTCTACAGCCAGAACTCCAAGCTACTAAAAACCTAAGTGCATGTTCACACAGACTTGCAGTTTGGTGTGTTGTCTACATTCTAAGTTTCCAGTGCTTGCCAGAGTCCCTGGCCCCAGTGGGTCCGCTGGCAACCACACGGGGACTATCCTAGGAGGTAGGGGCTTGGTTGTTTCCCCGCAGTGAAGTCCAGATCCTCGTATAGGAGTTAAAGGATGAATACTGGGGAAACGCCAGGATAATGCTCTCAGGGTTAGGCTTCATTCACACGACCGTATGTGTTTTGCGGTCCGCAAATTGCAGATCCGCAAAAAAAAAACGGATGACGTTCCATATGGCATCCGTGTTTCTGTTTTTTTTGCGAATTTATTGTAACAATGCCTATCCTTGTCAGCAAAACGGACAAGAATAGGACATGTTCTATCTTTTTTGCGGAAAGGAAATACGGACATACGGAAACGGAATGCACACGGAGTACCTTACGTTTTTTTGCGGACCCATTGAAATGAATGGTTCCGCATACGGTCCGGAAAAAAAACGGAACGGACACGGAAACAAAATACGCTCGTGTGAATGAAGCCTTAGCCTTAAGTTAAACTAGTTGGTTGGCATTGTGAGTCCACTGATCTATGACACTCTGTTATATATATATTATAGAAAAATGCCTGTTTCTGCACTAATTACCCCCCCTCCACCTTCACTGTCCACTATCTCTGAGTTGACTGATCAAATCCATACACAGAAGTCTGTACACTGCCCAGTGGAGTCTATGGTGAGTGGAAGGGGGGAGTAGGAGGACAAGCTGCTGATATAGCTGACGGGGGTGGGGGCGGAGAAAATAAGAGCAGAAACTGGAACTTTTCTTTATTGTAATATATTAGAGAGTGTCACTGATCAGTGAGTGTGGACCCAATGTGCAACCAACTAGTTCACATTTTTTAACTATACTATTAAAAAGTTTAGATGTGCTTCAAGTGTTTTTTTTCTGTCTACTCTGTTACTTTATTATAGCAGTGTTGTGAAAAGTCTAATGTTTTGTTGAATAATTTAGGAGATGACATTGGATTAAATGTAGTAATTAAAATTAGGAAATATTTCTTTTTTAATTACTTTTATGATAATTAGGGCTTGTTCATAATAGTTTAAAGGATAACATACAGGAAAGTAGATTATGAATGAAAAAGCTTCCAGGCATAACGTTTCTATCACATTCTAGAAAAAAAAAATGTAAGTAATTTAGTTGCTTTGCCATGTATTCATAGTATATATTTCAATAGAAAATTGTGTAATTTAAATAAATGTTGTTATAAAATACAAAATATTGAAGCCTCCCCTTTGGACACTAGCTTTGCATTTTCAGCTTTACTATGTAAACTTGGCCAGAGTCAGCAGAGTCATCTTATTATCAGTGGTAAAAAAATAAAATAAAATCATTCACAGTCGACCAATCTATTTTACCTCCGGAGGCGTAAAGACTGATTAGATTGTATTAGTGTATTGATACTTTTTTAATCAATAACCCAATGTCTATACAGACAAGGAGGTAATGATATGTGTATGCACTTGATACGACAGCTCCCAGGAAATTTATCACTGTCCCCCTCCCCTCAGTCTGTATGACTTGGTACTAGTGCTCAGTAAACTTCCTTAAAGCATTGAGTTATTGCTTTCCTCTTGCTCCCTGTCCAGCTGCTAATTAAGGTGCTGATCAGCCTCCCTATTTAGCTGGGCTGTGGATCCATCTCTTTGTCTGAGCTTCCATTAAATTCAAGGAATGCAGGTTCCACATACATGCTGAGCTAACGCTGTATTATACATCTTTTGGTGCCACAATAGCCTCCATTAAATTCAGGGAATGTACTGTAGGTTACAATAATGAAGGCCAGTATGCGACCATGTCGGTTCCTGTCCTAAAGAGATTGCCTAGTCATTGGTGGACATTCACAAATGATTTTGTACAAAATGTATTTGCCAAGAATCTCACATTTATAATGTGGCATTAGCATTAGTACATTTTCTACAATGCATATAGCACAATGGTATTTACTTTATTATTTATGTTTGCAGAGTGCTGTTGCATTGTGTTTGCTTTTGCTTTTGTGCTTTCAGCCATGGCGACATGCTCCTGTGCACTGGGATGTGCTGACCAGGGTTGCCAACCGTCCGTAAATTTACGGACAGTTCGCACAAAATGGTTCACGTCCGTGAAATTTAGTGCCGAAGCCCTGAAGTCTGTACTGCGCATGCGTGCATAGTACAGACTGTGCAGGGCAGTGCGGAAACCAAAGTTCCAGCGGCGCTGGCGCTCTGAGAGGGCGAGCAGCCGTCGGCACACAAGGATTACCTGAGGAGGAGGGGCCGGGCAGCAGAATGGAGGAGCCGAGGCACGCAGGACTCCAGGGGGTAAACAAGTGCGACAGGGGGGGGGTTGACTGTATCATGTGTGCACTGGCCCCACTGCCTGCCAAATTGAGCACATGCAAGAGGGAAGGAGGAGGCAGAGGGAAAGGTGTATTCTCTGGCTGTCAAATCTCCCCAGTGTCTCCCCAGCCCCATGTCCTGCTCAGCCTGAGCTTCATCAGTATCTGTGACTATATGTGTTGAAGTACTGAGGGAACTATAGGGGACCATTTATATTACTGAGGGGGCACTATAGGGGACTATTTATACTACTGGGGGCACTATAGGGGACCATTAATACTACTGGGGGCACTATAGGGGACCATTAATACTACTGAGGACACAATAGGGGACCATTTATACTACTGAGGGCACTATAGGGGACAATGTATACTACTTGGGGGCAATATAGGGGGCCATTTATACTGCTGAGGGTACTAAAGAGGGCCGTTTAAGCTGTGCTGGCCACTACAGGGGAGCATTTAAAAGGGGTTGTCCAGCCCATAATACTGATGACCTAGCCTCAGGATAGATGATTAATATCTAACTGGTGGAGGTCCGACACTCAAAACCCTGGCCGATTAGCTGTGAGACAAGGAGACGGCACTCCATGCGAGCACTGCTTCCTTGTCATCACACTACCTGTCATCTCCAATGGAGCAGCAGCATAGTGTAATTGCAGGCACCCACTCCACTCACTTCAAAGTGCGGTGTAATGAAGAGGAAGCGGTGCCTTGTCTCACAACTGATCGGTCAGGGTGTCGGGCATCGGAACCCCGCTAATAATGGGATATGTCATCAATATTAGGGGCTGGACAATCCCTTTAAGCTGCTCGGGTCACTATAGGGGACCGATTAAGTTACTGGGGGCACTACAGGGGAGCATTGTAGTTACTGGGTGCATTATAATTACTGGGGGCACTATATGGGACTGTGATAACTACTGGGAACACTATAGAGGGGCCATATTAATTTTGGGAGCACTATGGGTGTTTTTATCACTACTGGAGAATCTTTGATGGCAATTTTACTGCGGGGTCACTATGAGGGGCTTTATCACTGTTATTATGGGGGTGCTTTTTTACTACTGGAGGCACTATGAGGAACATTATTTCTATTATGGTGCATTATTACTATTACCGGGGGTACTATTGTGGGGTGTTATCATTACTTGGCACATTATGGAGGTTGCTACTTCTAAAAGGGGTATTTTCACAGACCATTATCACTGGGGCGTTATTACTAATGAGGTCACTCAGGGGGACATTGGGGAGCACTGTTATTATGAAGGGACTGTTTGTCACTGTTATTTCTGCAGTATAGTATTAGGGCACATTAGGAATTGGGGAGGACAGCGGGCACAGTATTGGGGTAGCAGCAGGATAACAATGTTTGGGCACCAGGGGGAAGATGATAGAAAAGTGAGAATCCTTAGATGTCTGTGTGGTAAACTCTGCAGAGAGAAGACGTGGCTTAAAGAACTAATCATGGCGCTGAATACAGAAGATTAGGAAAGAGAACAGATACATCAGTGGAGACGTCACTGGATGTAAGAGGTATGTGGTGCTGTATGCTTGGTAGTGTCTTCTCAAATGTGTCTCATGCTGGGGAGGAGGTTGATTGGATAAGCAATGTGGCATTCATTTTGGATGCATGTTATACTCACCTCTTTCTCCAGTGTCATTCTTTGCAGCTGTAGTCCCTTCTTATTCATGAACAGCAGTGGGGACTTGCAGGTATATTGCATGGTACTGATGCTGTCAGTCACCTGTCATTGTTTTATTGTTGAGGACAGTGACTGGCTGCAGTGGTCGCATACTATACATCTGTACATCACTGACACTCTGACATATGTGCACACTTACATTCCTGTCAGTCTTTGTTACCATGGCTGCAGCAATGTTATCAGAAACTTCAGCATGTCGCAAGCATAGTCACTGCAGCCATATAAACAAAGCACTCAGACTAGAGTAGTAGGGATGTAACAGTTTGTGAGTCAAAGGGCATTCTTCTTAAGTCACTTTGAGGGCGTGGAATGGGGTGGCGTGGTCTTTAAAAAGGGGCGTGGTATATGTCTGTAAAAATTTTAGGCTGTCCGTAATTTTTTGTTAAGGTGTCCAGAAAAAATTAAAAGGAAGGTTGGCAAACCTTGGTCACCTGACCTTGTGACACAATTTTGTACCACAACTGTGCTGCAAAATGTTGCAACTTTAGCCATGCCTTCTTTTCCACAAAGCTTGACGGATGATTATTCTTTTTGGCTTGCTTGTTTCATAAATATGTCTAAAATGAGATGCACAAAATTGCACCAAAATTGTGCTGAATGTTGGCTTAATTTATGCTAAAATTTCATCATTCAATCATTTAAATGTGTTTAAAAATAATTTGATAATGCTGGTTATTATGTTTACTAGACCACATTAAGGTCATCAGGGTGACATGCCATAGTGCCCTTATTATACACAAGAGGGTATATATAAATATACAGTAGATAGATAGATACTGTAGATACTGTAGATAGATAGATAGATGTAGCTATAAATATATAAAGAGCATAAGACCCATTAAATATGCTTTGATATGTATAGGTTCTTTATTAATAATATTACAAATAATCCTGCAAAATTCCTGAACTATAATTTTCTAAATAAATATTTTTTATAATAATTAAGGGGGAATTATATCTTCAAATTCATTCTTGGTCGTCTAATGAGGCTTTGAGATGATTATGGTGTATTTTCTTGTTCTTCACTCGAGGGACGGGTGAATGGAACGATCTGGTTGGGAAGATGAGGCTGACTGATTACTGTAATTCATAGACCTTAATTAGCTGCACAAACCATTAGCTACAATTAGACTATTATAAAACACTTGATGCTCTGTGTCAACCATAGGGTATTGTTTTGTCTTGTGGCAGGAATTGAAGCAGAGGTGAATCTAACTAAATTACCTCTATAGACTCTATACCGTTATTTAAGATTTTTACCAATAGCTCCTCTATATTAATCTCAATAGATGTCTAATTTATGCCAGGAAATGGTATATTTATTGTCCAATGCCAACACGGCTAAATGTGTTACCTGAGGCGATGGTGTTAATGTCAGCGCCTGGAGATACCGCTCCATATGTTATATCACTTGAAGAGATGAGATAATATATCTCCTTTGGGGCATTTCATCTTTCTGTGCAAAGGGCTGGAAATCTCAGGAACGCTTTATGATCCTTTAATAATAATTACAAAGATGTGAAAAACAATAGTTTGATTGCTCGGAAAGGTTACATTTTTTAGGGCAGTGAATGGGGAAATATTTATGACAATTAGAGAAGATTAAAGAGCATATATTAAAGTTCTGGATTCAGTTATGATATCCGGAGAGCTTTGATGGGACCATTTTCTGAGAGGACATCAATTACTTGTCTTGACATGTCTTATTTTTTAAGAAATATTGTGATCAAGGGAGTAAGTCTTTTCTTTAAATCCATAGCATAGCTTTTGTTAAAGAGAGAAAAAAATATAATATTAAGGGTATGTTCACACAACAACTTTGAAAATCCACTTACAAAATTAAGTACGGATTCCACAATTGTTTTTCCATTGTGTTTTTGTGACACTTTTTTTTTAAAATAGACGTTTACTTGACATTTTCAGCTTGTGGTACTTGGTGCAGATCTGTGCTGAAAACTGTGAAAATGCACAAAAACCGCATGGACACATACAGTGGTGATTTTTTTTATGCTTCCTATTCATTTGAATGGGAGATTCAGTATGGATTCTGCCCAAAGATTGGCCATGCTGCTTCTTTTTTTCCATGCTTCTTTTTTCCATGTGGAAAAAACAAAGTGCTGTTTTCTATTGAAATGAATAAAAGAGGAGCTGATTTTGAGCCAGAAACGTTCTAAAATCAACTCTATGTGAACTGGCACTTATACTACTATTAGTACTATTGCTATTGCTACTACTAATGCTATTGCTAATACTACTACTGCAATTATTACTATTAACACTACTACTAATACTGCTACTACTCTTACTACTAATAATGATAATACTACCACTACTACTATTGCTACTACTAATACGGCCCCTACTACCAGTACTGAAACTGCTACTACTAATATTACTACTAATAATAATACTGCTACTACTACTAAAACTGCTATTACTACTGCTACTACTACTACTACTACCACCACTACTGTCACTACTACTACTACTACTACTACTACTACTGCTGCTGCTACTACAACTACTATTACTGCTACTACTAGTACTACTACTATTACTACTACTACTACTGCTACTACTACTACTACTGCTGCTACTACTACTTCTACTACTACTACCCCTACTACAACTGCTACTGCTGCTATTGCTACTACTGCTTCTACTACTACTGCTAGTATTACTACTATCACAGCTGCTACTACTGCGGCTAATACTGTCTATTCTTACTACTAATACTGCTACTATTATTACTACTAAAGCTACTACTACCAAAACTGCTACTACTGTTACTAGTAATACTAAAACTACTACTACCACCACCACTACTGCCACTACTGATACTGCTACAACTACTTTTACTGCTACTACTGCTACTTCTACTGCTACTTTTACTGCTACTACTACTACTGCTGCTGCTGCTCCTACTAATATTACTGCTGCTACGACTGATACTGCTACAACTACTTTTACTGCTACTACTGCTACTTCTACTGCTACTACTACTGCTACTTTTACTGCTACTACTACTAATACTGCTGCTGCTGCTGCTACTACTACTGCTACTACTACTATTACTGCTGCTACTACTACTGCTACTACTTCTATTACTACTCCTACTACAACTACTAATAACAACAACAACAACAACAACAATGATAATAATAATAATAATAATAATAATAATAATAATAATAATAATAATATATTTAGTCATAAAAACATACAAAATATTAATAACATATACCAGGGGTGGCCAACCTTACAGACACAAAGAGCCAGGGAAAAAAACCTATGACTACCAGGAGCCACTAGCTATACATTTGCACACAAGTCACCATATTTTTCACCCTATAAGATGCACCTAGGTTTTAGTGGAGAAAAAATAAGAGAATGTTTTTTTTCATCTGATCTGAGGTCTGATTAAAAATATATCTGACCTAAAATATGAACCTCAACACAAATCAGTCTCCCAGTGTCAGACCCTCAGTGCTCAGATCTCCTCCCATGCTCAGACCAGATCCCCCCCATGCTCAGATCAGACCCCTATGCTCATATCAGGACCCCTCATGTTCAGATCTGAACCTCATGTTCAGATCTGCTCCCTCATACTTAGATTAGAACCCCCATGCTAAGATTAGGCCCCCACCCCATGCTCAGATCAGACTCCTCATGCTCAGATCAGAAGCTCCCATGCCTAGATCAGACGCTAATTCTCAGTTCTATAATTTAGAAAAATCTTCCACCTCCCCTAATTGGGCACCTGCTACACTCTTTCCAATGTGACCTGGTGCGCACAATGCCAGTTGATGGTGCGCGACTCTCCACATACTATGTTCTGTATGAAGTGAAGGATGTAGTGAAGAGTGAGCTGGAGCTGCAGAGTAGCAACATGCTCAGTCAGGAAAAGAGATCTGAGCATGGGGTGGAGAGTGAGCCTCCCTAACTGCTTCCCGGTTCCACCGAAAGAGCCACACTTGAGGAGGCAAAGAGCCGCATGTGGCTCAAGAGCCACAGGTTGGCCACCTATAACATATATACAATAAAATAAAAAATAAAGTATATTTGCACCATTCCCCCACCAATACTCTCTGCTAGCTTTCAAATTCTGGTCCAGTCCCTGTTACACTTTCTGGTTCTGGCTCAGCACACTGGAAGTTAACAGGAAAGGCCTGCTTATCCAATCAATGACCGTAACAGTGACCCTCCTCAGCCAGTGATGGCCCATTCTTGAAAATTCCAACATCTAGAGATAGAACCAGTAAGTGAAGAGAGGCAGGGACTAAACCAGTGCAGGAATGGAAGAAGCAAAGAATTGGACAATTATAGAAAGAAAGAAAAGAAAGGGCATTATAGACAGGACCATATACTGTATGTATTAAAAAGCCATTTTGGCAAACACCCCTCACCTAGACAAATATACAGTACAGACCAAAAGTTTGGACACACCTTCTCATTAAAAGAGTTTTCTGTATTTTCATGACTATGAAAATTGTAGATTCACACTGAAGGCATCAAAACTATGAATTAACACATGTGGAATTATATACTTAACAAAAAAGTGTGAAACAACATACACACACAACACACAACATGTGTTGTTTTTTGTATAAATGCCAGCCTCAGATGTTTTCTGGAAGTCTCATAGAAATATAAATGCTGGAAACACAAGTCTGTTTTTGCTACTGACATTTTTGTTAATTAGATATCAATTTTGGGTATCCGGAGCTTGTTGCATATGAATGCAGCATATCGAAGCTCAGGCGTTTCTATTCTGGCAGTTTTTCATCTCCTTTGTGGGGAATAAATTTCAAACACGAGAAAAAAGATTGTTCATTCAATTGTTTATATAAAAAAGCCCCTAATAAAAACTCCACACGCGGTATACATATACAGTACAGACCAAAAGTTTGGACACACCTTCTCATTCAAAGAGTTTTCTGTATTTTCATGACAATGAAAAGTGTAGATTCACACTGAAGGCATCAAAACTATGAATTAACACATGTGGAATTATATACTTAACAAAAAAGTGGGAAATAACTGAAAAGATGTCTTATATTCTAGGTTCTTCAAAGTAACCACCTTTTGCTTTGATTACTGCTTTGCACACTCTTGGCATTCTCTTGATGAGCTTCAAGAGGTAGTCACCTGAAATTATTTTCACTTCACAGGTGTGCCCTGTCAGGTTTAATAAGTGGAATTTCTTGCCTTATAAATGGGGTTGGGACCATGAGATGTGTTGGGCAGAAGTCAGGTGGATACACAGCTGATAGTCATAATGAATAGACTGTTAGAATTTGTATTATGGCAAGAAAAAAGCAGCTACATAAAGTAAAACGAGTGGCCATCATTACTTTAAGATATGAAGGTCAGTCAGTCCGAAAAATTGGGAAAACTTTGAAAGTGTCCCCAAGTGCAGTCACAAAAACCATCAAGCGCTACAAAGAAACTGGCTCACATGAGGACCGCCCCAGGAAAAGAAGACCAAGAGTCACCTCTGCTGCGGAGGATAAGTTAATCCGAGTCACCAGCTTCTGAAATCGCAGGTTAACAGCAGCTCAGATTAGAGACCAGGTCAATGCCACACAGAGTTCTAGTAGCAGGCACATCTCTACAAAAATGTTAAGAGGAGACTGTGTGCAGCAGGCCTTCATGGTAAAATAGCTGCTAGGAAACCACTGCTAAGGACAGGCAACAAGCAGAAGAGACTTGTTTGGGCTAAAGAACACAAGGAATGGACATTAGACCAGTGGAAATCTCTGCTTTGGTCTGATGAGTCCAAATTTGAAATCTTTGGTTCCAACCACTGTGTCTTTGTGCGACGCAGAAAAGGTGAACTGATGGACTCTACATGCCTGGTTCCCACCGTGAAGCATGGAGGAGGAGGTGTGATGGTGTGGGGGTGCTTTGCTGGTGACACTGTTGGGGATTTATTCAAAATTGAAGGCATACTGAACCAGCATGGCTACCACAGCATCTTGCAGCGGCATGCTATTCCATCCGGTTTGCGTTTAGTTAGACCATCATTTATTTATCAACAGAACAATGACCCCAAACACACCTCCAGGCTGTGTAAGGGCTATTTGACCAAGAAGGAGAGTGATGGGGTGCTACGCCAGATGACCTGGCCTCCACAGTCACCAGACGTGAACCCAATCGAGATGGTTTGGGGTGAGCTGGACCGCAGAGTGAAGGCAAAAGGGCCAACAAGTGCTAAGCATCTCTGGGAACTCCTTCAAGACTGTTGGAATACCATTTCAGGTTACTACCTCTTGAAGCTCATCAAGAGAATGCCAAGAGTGTGCAAAGCAGTAATCAAAGCAAAAGGTGGCTACTTTGAAGAACCTAGAATATAAGACATCTTTTCAGTTATTTCCCACTTTTTTGTTAAGTATATAATTCCACATGTGTTAATTCATAGTTTTGATGCCTTCAGTGTGAATCTACAATTTTCATAGTCATGAAAATAAAGAAAACTCTTTAAATGAGAAGGTGTGTCCAAACTTTTGGTCTGTACTGTATACATTTACACATATGCATAACATAGCAATAAATAAAAATCAAATGTGTTTATTATTTATTGCTGTTTTATGCATATGTATCATTTTATGCATTTGGCTAATTATCTGTCACGGGGGAGACAAGGGAAGGTGTGCCCTGTACTTGAAACCCCCCTTCTTTCCCTACCTACTTGCCTCAAACGGCCCTAGGCGGCCGCGGACAACCACGAAGACGTTCCCTATACTGGGTAAGTGCAGAGGGAGGGAAAGGGAACACAGGGAGAGACAAAACACAGACGGAACAAACACAATGATAGAGTAGTCAGCAAGCTGGGTCAAACACAGGAGATAGCGTAAATACCAGGGGTAAAGAGAAGAGAGGTCCAAGTCCAAAGTCAGAGTCCAAATAGCAAATCCAAAACACAAGGTCGCACAAGCACTGATCAAAAGTATAAACTAATCACAGGCATCTGAGTGAGGCAGTTGCCATCTTTAAATAGCCCGCCCAGGATCATGTGATGTGTCCAGCATCACATGACCTGAGGCGGAGCAAGCTGTCCAAACAATATGTAAAGTAGCCATGTGGTGTGATCAGCACCACATGGCTAAACCCAAACAGAGAATTAACTCATGAAGTGCTGGCTGACAAGACCAGCACTTCAATTCCCTATTGCTCGTCTCTAGGGGGGCGGAGAGGTCCGGCGATGTCGTGCAGAGGGAGCGCGACGCCGACCTCGCGTGACATTATCAATGTACCTTGGAGTATACCAATCAATTAGATTTTCCTAATTTCTGCAGAAGCAGTACAGTGTGGAACCTCAAGAACAAGTGGAAATATGCAGTTATTTAGGGTGGTAGTAGTGGTACGAGGGGGAGGAGCAGCTGTGGCAGTAGCAGCTCCAGTACAGTATGGGACACAGTGAGTAAGGGTGGGTTCACATCAGCGCTATGGATTCCATTTTTGTTTTCCGTTATAACATAGTTAACATAGGAATATGATGATCATTGTGTGTTGGACAGGACTTGGGAGCCGGATTGGGGTGCTGAGGAGGATGTAACATCTGAGGAAGAGGGTGGTGGCAGTAGCAGCAATAAAGAGCAGAGGCAACTTATGACCAGAACCTTCCAGAGCACTGCCAGGGCCTGATCAGATTCTATTTTAGTCGGCTCGAAAACTGGTTATGCTGCTGACACTGTGGGTGTATGCCCAAATGTGCTAGACCTAAGCCACATTTAGCTGAGGGTAGGTCATCAACATGTATTGCTGCAAGACCCCTTTAATTCCTACCTGGACAAGTTGCTGACAGTGCAGTTGCTGCTGTACCACTTAGAGGATTCTACTGTTTTTAGTGAGCACATGGTGTGCGCTGAACCTTGATGCAAGATATCTAGCATGCATAGTTTCTCCAGAAAGATTATATCTCTCTTATATTGTCACGTGGAGGTGAACATGGGCAACTCATCAGAGATGCCTGTTTCATACTAAAGCCTTTAAAGAGGCTACAATATTGGTCAGTAGGGACAAGTTCGGCATAAACTATGTCCTCACCCTGATATTTATCTAAGAGCATACGCTCATGCTGATTCAACAAGGGACAGTGGAAGAAAAACAGCTTGTACGTTTTGCTGGCCACTACTGGAGGAGGAGTCAGTGGTGGGGGAGCCGGAGGATAATGATGAAGACAATGACACTCGCAACGATGACCAATCATCTCAGTAGGAGCGGAGCTGGAAAGAATCATAGTAATGTTCCCGCTCAGACTTATGTTGTGGGAATTCATCTGAATATCCAAAAAATCACATTCCTCTTATTCTTACAAGTGGAGTACTAAAGAACTTTGTGCTGCTTTCAGCTGTTGCCAACTTTTTAGGCTCCTACTTCCAAAAAATAAGGCTATGTTTGCTTTTTTATGTGCATTCTATGATAAAATTAACATGCTAACATGGTTCTGCTGGTCATTATGATTCTGGTGATATTAAAAATGTACTTTATATTATGTTTTCTCATGATTTTTTCTCAATTCTCTTTGCATCCCCATAGTCTCACACCTACAGTTTTATATTTTATAATCATGTCAGTTTGGTCACTTTTTTGGGGGAGGAATTGTAACCAAGTGTGGCTATATAATAGGCTTTGCTCCACCTCTTATGTTCTCAAGTGCGCCAAACAAGAACCAGGGCTGCTGTAAAAGAGAAGAGTATGATGTGCACAGGGTCCACGTCCATCAGTGTCCTTGCTGTCCTGACTAAATAGTGACTACCAACTGCCTTCAGTCTCCAGTCCAGGTTCCTGGTGGGTATATTTCTGCTGTTACATAGGCACTTGGCAGCTAAAGGCTTCTGTGTTGGTCCTACATTCATATGTGTCTGCATTACTGTGAAAAATAATGCTTTAATTTATGCAAATGAGCATCTAGGACCAATGGAAGCATTACCTTTATACCTAGAGGCTCTGCCATGCCCTATGTACCTTGGTTGACAGGGCCAGGTATATTTTTTCTCAGCAATTTGGGCACATATGAACATGGGACCAACACAGAGGCCTTCAGCAGTGAAGACCACATTTAACAGGTCAGCCAGACACATTATTTTTTACAGAGCAGACACCAATATCTGGACATTTAACCCCTCAGATGCCGTGTCACTAAATGGCTCCCCTGCACCGAGATTGAAACAGTCGTTAGATTGCTATGGCATTGCTTCTGGTCTTTTGAAGGAACTGAGTTCACAGTGAATCTCCCATAGGCTGCAATGTTAAATCATTAAGAGAATTGACTAGATGATGCATGTTAAAGTCTCCTACAGGTTAAAGGTTTTAAAAAGTTTTTTTTTTAAATAATTCATCCCCTTTCCCCATAATAAAAATAAAAAAATAAGAACACTGGTATTGGCCAAAATGTCCAAACTATTATGGAGGGCTTTTCTGCTATTGGGAATGCTATTGGAGATCATTATAAATATTGAGTGTACTATAAGTGGCCCTATTACTATTGAGAGCAGTCTGGGAGTACTGTGGGGGACAACTATCTGTATGGAAGTATAATTTCTGCATAGTAATTGGGTGCATTGGAGATACAGCGGACATAGTATTTGTGGTAGCAGCAGGATGATGATATTGGGGCACTGGGAAGAGGAGGAGGATAGAAAAGTAAGAAATCTAACATCTTTATGGTGGTCTGATCCAAATGGAGAAGATGGAGAAAGAGAATATCTACATCAGAGGAGACATCAATGGATTTAAGAGGCATGTGCTGCTGTATTACCCCATTTATTTTGTAGCACTGTATGTTATGTTGTTTTCTTAAAGGGGTTCTGAAGGTCTGTAAAACTGATGATCTATCCTCTGGATAGATCATCAGCCTCTGATCGGCGGTGGTCCGACACCCGGGACCCCCGCCGATCAGCTGTTTGAGAAGGCAGCGGCGCTGCAGGAGCGCCGCGGCCTTCTCTGTGTTTACCGCAGGCCAGTGACGTCACGACTAGTATCACTGGCCTGGGTGGGGCTACTGTTCACTTGAATTGAGCTTAGCCCCGCCCAGGCCATTGATACTAGTAGTGATGGATAGATCATCAGTTTTAAAGAAGTACAGAACCCCTTTAAGTATGCCTTTGACAATAGGGCTGGAGGGAAGGAGTTAGGTTGAGAATTTGGTACACCATCTCAATTTTCACCACATGCAGGAGAAAGTGAAGGTGCATTCCTGCCTTGAACACATTGCCCAACCTAGTCCTTTATGCGCCCTCTGTTCTCTCTCAGAGAGGTATTTCTGCATGGCAGAGGGGCATGGTGACACCAAAGCAGATTTTTTTTTCCAAAATGAATTAGGTCAATGAATAGATCTGCCCTTGCTGAAGGTGCCTCATATGTTCCATACCATATAGCTGCAGCTGCCACCATTATGCCACTGCTGCTGTCTTCCTGGCTACCATCATGTACCATATCATATGGTTGCTGCTACCACCACTGCCACAAATGCTACTCCCTGCTGCTAATCCCCTAGTGCCACTTCAATTAACCCTTCTGTCCCTACCTTTACCACTACACAGTTATCACTACTACTACTACTACTACTACTACTACTACATTTAAACAGCCACATACATGTACTGCCTTGTTTGAGTGCCTCTAATATCCTACCCTTTCCATATCATTTCTTCTGCACCCAAATAAAATGGAGATTTTTTTTCAGGATTGTTCAGAACAAGCCACTTTCTCTATTGACAAATAACACTTGGGTGTGTATAAATATAGGCAGGCATTCTACCGCCTGTTAACATATAACTTTTGGATGCTTGTACAGAACAAGCTAGAATTTGTTCTGACAACACTTGTGCGTGTATAAATACGGGCAGGCATTTTGTCAATTAAGACATAATTTTTTGGACTCTTGTGCAGAACACGCAATTATTTCTTATGACTTTAACATGTACAGTATGTATGTATAAACAGGGGTAGCAGTTCTTGGACACTTGGTCCCGACAAGCCATTGTTTTTTTACCATAACACTGTGTGTGATTAAACAATAAAGGATGATTTTTGGAAGTTTTTTTTTAACACAACAAGGGATAACACATGCAAAAACACAGTTTGTTTTCAGCATGCTGCTTATCAACACTCTCAACCTTATGTTTATCCATAGCTATACAGTATACAAAAAAACTTGAGTTCTAGGAGACTTAAGGGTTTTATATATAAATTTTTAGGACAATTTGAGCATCTTTGATTTGTGACAAATTGATTTGGGTCCAAACCAAACTTTTTTGAAAATTTTTCAGAAACGGACACAAAGTGAATTTGAAGAAATATAACAATGCAATGTTTGCTGTAAAAATATATTTGACATGATTTAAACAATAGGTCATTCTCTGAAGCCACATTCCCTTTACCTACATATGAATTAAAACTGAGATTTGTAATCTATTTGTCATTTTGTTTTATTTTTTTATATTGATTTATATATGATTTATCTTTTTTTGCTATTTATTTCATTGTAATTGTAGAAAAATATTATGTTAGGTTTGTCCTGCAATCAGGTCTATGAAAGCTGCAAGCAGAACTCTGGCTACACAATGAAGGCAGTGTGGATATTAGTTAGAGAGCTTGCCAGGAGGACTATTAAGGCTGCATCATATGTCTTTGAAGTCCTCAGTCTCAGTTTCATATTAGTCAACCTGTCAGTGTGAGCTATCTTTTCCTTCAGGGAAGAATTTATGATGCATATATATGACATGCCAGCTGAACGGATATTAGATGAATCTCGGTAGGATAAATGAAGAAATAGCGTCATCAAGCCACAGCACTACCCTGATGCTACAAATTACAT
Source organism: Rhinella marina (assembly GCA_900303285.1). Classification (NCBI taxonomy): domain Eukaryota; kingdom Metazoa; phylum Chordata; class Amphibia; order Anura; family Bufonidae; genus Rhinella; species Rhinella marina. The sequence goes on from ONZH01019938.1 coordinate 58,425, forward strand.
GGCCCAAGAAAAGGAGGCACATATTTTTTTTCTCACCTGAAACATTGTAGGAAAAGTTAAGATTGCCATTTCATAAATAGTATAATCAAATTATAAGGTGAAAAAACAGAAGCAGACATAATTGAAAATAAATTTGATTCCTTTAATTTGATTGGCATATGTATTTAATATCCTTTTAACACCTCTGAACACAATTTTACAGTTTATATGTGTCCATAATCTAAGTAAAAAATCAGTGATTTTGCAAAAACATTTACTTGTACTGATCCTGGGCTATAGCCTATATCATACTCTAGAGCTGCAGTCGCCATGAAGCGGTGATTGGAAACAGCAAGCTTGTCACAACAGTAACAGCTTAGTCAAACTTCTACAATACGGGGACATAATTACCTTTTACCAAATGCTGTGCGGTGTGTGGTGCAAAGATGATACTGAAATCACCAGAGCAAGCTGTGAAAAGACATTGGACCATTCAAGGCTGAAAGATTTCAGCTCTGCAGTTTGCAGAATTGTGAATGTTACTTGGAATAAAATACAGTAGCACTCCAAGATAAGTATTACAATGAACTTACAGAGTAATTTAAAATTCTATATAGATTGCTTCACAATACCTTATTTGGGTGAAAGGTTGTCCAATTACTAGCAATATTATATAAGTTCAAGTCTGTATTGTGACAACCCCTTAACATCTGATGAATGATGAAGCTATATCAATACTGAATGCAAAGATAATACATATTGCAATACATATAAAAAGAATAAATGCCTCTTTCTCGATTCAGCAGTTGCCTATTCCTCCATTCTCGATTATTGTGCTACAGCAGTGGGTGTGGAACCACTATGTTAACCAACAGATTTGGCATTGACCTAAATCTAATGACGTTATCCTGGTAGTTCCCTGGTATTCACCCTTTAACCCCAATACAGGGATTTGGACTTTCTTGTAGAAGAGCCACCAGCTACTATATCTTGGAGTAGTCTCTATTTGGTAAACAGCTGACATACAGTGGTCAGAGACATTGGTGCAGGGCACAGAAGGGTTAGGCATATTGACAGTCATAGACAGGCCAAGGTCAGGGCTGAGAAGCAACCAATGGAGAAAGGAAATGTACATATATAACCAGCATTATTTTGACACCAGCTGTGCTAGTATGGTCACAAGATTTGCTGTTTTATTAAACTGTTAAGCTAGTCAAAATTATGATGACTACATCTCTATATTTATAGGTATGAAGAGTGAATAAGGAAAAACACACATACCTGCAGTGTTCATAGATCTCTGGCTTTACAACATGTAATGTACATCTAGAGATGCCAAGGAAGACTTGGCATTTTGGATTTTTAACAATTTGTAAGAAAAAAAAGAACATAATGTCAAACTGTCAAACTGAGACAGGAATGCCAAAGCAATATCAATAGTTTTAAAATCTACTGAGTCTTCCCATTTCTAATTATTACATTTTTTTCAGTAATTCTCCATTGGAAGCCAAGCTTGGACATTCTTTTTTTTTCATCTTCTATATTTAAAACAAGCACACTCTTTCGTCCTGCCACAAAAGTCACTTAAAATAAATTTCCCAAGCTTTATCCTGAATAGTGGCATGCCTATCTTGTTATGGAAGCAAATGTGGACCTGCTGTGCCATTGAACAGGTTTGGCTTAGGGCTACTTCAAGGGACATTATCGAAGTGGCTCTCCTGATCTTCACTCTTTAACCACTATACAGAGATTTGGATCCCACTTCAGGGGAACTGCCAAGACATTACATCTTGGAATAGTGTCTCTGCAAGTAACATGGGGATGAAAAGACTCCGGCATGAAGCATTGAAAGATCAGGCAGAACCGTAGTCCGAAAACAAGCTGGGCTTAGGCCAGGCAGCATATGAGCAATTCAGAAAACAGTCCAAAGGTCAGGGTGAAGAGGTCTGAGCAGGCAGTGTAGGTACTAGTCCAAAAATCTGGAAGGCAGAGATTGGTACATAGGCAAGTAAATAATATAATGGCACAAATTTACAGGAAACTAACTAGCTAGAACCTATTGCTCAGGCACTCTTCCTCTAGGGAAGGTGATCTAAATACCCTGAGGTGGCCAGCTATAGGCTGGGGAAGATTAAGATATGCATGCTAGTCCTTTATGAGATAGATGGATTGTGCACTTTATAGGCAGTGAGAGGCAGACCAGATGAAAAGCAGGCCTTAGCCCACATTGGAAAGAGCAGCACTGCTTTAGTGGTCAAACTTCTGGATTGAAAGCAACAGAGAGCAGTTGAGTGCTCCTACAGCCATACCTGCTGGAAGAAGTTAGGTGGCAGACACAGACCCCCGGTATTATATCATAAAGGCAAACCTTACAAATGCTTCTCTTGTGTTTTCAACTCCGAACACTTTGAACCAGTAGCCTTCTGATAGAATTGGGGTTTCGGAGGAGAGTGTGATGATTTATCAATATGGGCCACCAACAATTCTGTTGTATAGAAGATCAGAAGATGACTCCTTAGAGGTGACCTTCTGGTTGTTCTTATGAAGAATACTGGGGAAGTCTATATAATAATTAAACTTCCTAATAAAATACTACAAAATTATCTTCTACATAACATAGATTCTAACCTGCGTCTTACACTGTTACACCAGTGCTGGCTTCATACAGAGCTGTAATATACCTGCTCTCTTCAATACAGCTGCTGTTTTGACAAGATTGATAGCCCCATTGCATCGTACAAAATATATTACAACAAATTCCAGAAACTTGACAAAAAAGGTCCATATGACAGACGGCTGGAAACAACTTGAAAAATGTAACCAACAACGAGCAGAAACAAATATGCAGTTTGCATCTTTTACTTTGTCTTTAATAATGTCTGACTTTGGTAGATCAACATTATGACAGTCAATAACAGCACAATGCCTGAATATGTCCAAAATAATGAAAACTTAGAAAAAGAGCAGTATGCAATGGAAGGGTGGATTGTAAATGGTTGAAAATGTCCTTGTCCCACTTACCAGAAGAGTGTATATCCTTTACATAAAGTCCTGTTACTATGGATTACTTTTTGACCATGATGTGATGGCAACATCACCTAAGTTAAACTGTTATATGACTGAAACATGCCGTATAAACATTATTGCATGCTAGTACAAGTGCATCACAATAAATTAGAATATCATCAAAAAGCTGTTTTTTTCAGTAATTCAATTCAAAAAGTGAAACACATATAGAGACACATATTGAAACACATATATAGAGTCATTACAAACAGAGTGAACTTCTTCAAGTGTTTATTTCTGTTAATGTTGATCATTATCTCAGAAAATTAGAATAATTATCCAAAAACACCTGCAAAGGCTTCCTAAGCCTTTAAAAAGGTCCTTTAGTCTGGTTCAGTAGGCGACACAATCATGGGGAAGACTGCTGACTTGACAGATGTCCAGAAGGCTGTCATTGACACACTCCACAAGGAGGGTAAGCCACAAAAGGTAATTGCTAAAGAAGCTGGCTGTTCACAGAGTGCTGTATCAAAGCATATTAATGGAAAGTTAATATGGATACACCACCTTAGGGGAAAGTTAATATAGATACATATAGGATACACCACCTTAGGGCATAAATAGGGCCACAGCTGCTGAGCATCGCAGTAGAGAGGGGTAACTCGAAACAGTGGTAGTTGATTTATACTTCTTAACTTTGCATCTTCAAGCAGCTAGAGACTTGAGGAGAAGCTATATCAGAACCACAAGATTGGACTGCCTCATTGAGTTGCAATTTTGCTAGTGTTGCAAGGTAGAAGAGTGAGCCTTAGTATGTTGTGAGGAGAGACATACAGCAACCTGAAAGTACACCAGTGCAGAGTTAGCAGAGTGTGCCATGAGGAGGATTACTATGGCCTGGAAAATAAAAAAAAAAAAACATATTCATTACTGTCAAGCAGAGGGAAACTCAAAGTCAGTGTCACCACTCAAGAAAGTTTGGTGCAATTCCAGAACAAGATGTATATTCTGTTGCAACTTAAAAAGACTATAACTTTTACCAAACCCAGTATTGTAAGGCTGCTTTAACCATCAAGCCTGTTCTGATCAGTAAAAAACTTATAGTGAAAAAAAAGACAATAAAAATTGAACTAGGGATGTAAGAAGCACACCTGTCCGTGCTCCAAAGGCGCAATTCTCAGCCTCTGCACAGCCGTGCCAAGAGAGAAGCACAGATGAGCCACATGCCCTGGTGACGTGACTGCATCCTTAGTAACAGGATTTAGTGCAGTTTTTCCCTGCAGTGACCATGGGAGATTAGCAGTGGGCTGATTGCTCAGCTGCTTTATTACTGTGTGTTAGTGTTTTTGACTAATGGAGCACCAAGTCATGGACCTATCAGGGGACTCGGTGCTCTATTTAAACCCCTTTCTGACCATACACAAGTACCAGTGATTTACTCACTAGCTGTGTTCCTTGTTCCTGTGCTTATTGGATTGCTCCTTCCTCTGACCCCAGCTTGGCTTCTTACCAGTCTATGTCTCACGTTTGGTATTGCATTCTGTGCTTAGTTTTGATCTTGGCTTGTCTTCTGACCACTCTTTGTCTCTTGTTTGATACTGTATAGCTTGTCTGGTTTTGACTACAGTTGAGCAAATCCTAAAAGATTCGGGGATTCGGAATTCGGCCCGATTTTTTTGCGGGATTCGTGGGTTCGGGCCGAATCATGAATCCCATTAAAGTCTATGGGAGACCCGAATATTTTTGCAGGGGCCAAAGGTTCTGCGCAGTCAAGTTTTCCCCAACATCTGAAAACCTCAGAAAATGATGGAAACACCTTGGAAATGCATAGGAAACACCAGGGGCAGCATGTAGGGATGACTCTGAGGCTCCCTAATTGCACCATTTTTTCTAAATCTGGCCAATAGTCTGGTGATGACCACAAGGCAATTTTCAGGGACACGGTAATGGTGACCCACTTAAAAATGCTGCCTGACAACCTGGCGGTGAACCCCTGATTGTCTGTCTTTCAATAAGATTGCAGTGTAAAGCATGGTGGTGAGCCTCAGTAATAAGATTGCAGTGTAAAGCATGGTGGTGAGCCTCAGTATGACTTTTTAGATGGAGATTGCATGTGGTCACGTACTCCCTGGAACCCCATAGTCACCCCTTCTCTGATGTGCTACCCCAGAACATTCTCTGCCCCAATTCGCAAGACCTTTTGCAGTCTCCATGTGCTGACAGTGGGGATTTACCAGTGTTGTCTGAGGAGGTGGTGGACAATGGCGAGACACAGGTGTCGGGGGTGAGGTAGTTGTATGGGAAGCAAGTTACAGTGGGGACTCCTTGGGGGGACTTTCTCATGATGGGACAGATTCAATTGTGTTTAGAAAGGCTGATGGGCTTCCGTCAGCACTGTGTGTATAGAACCCCATGTCCTTTCATAAAAAATTTGGTTACAAAGCCGCATGACTCCTGAAAAATAGTTTTTAGAAAGCCGGATGACTTTCCTGAAAAATTGTTAGTAGAAAGACGGATGACTTTCCTGAAAAATTGTTAGTAGGAAGCCGGATGACTTTCCTGAAAAAATGTTGCATATGCAACTCAGATGAAGAGGAGGAGGAGGAGGAGGAAAGCAAGCAATTTAGGAGGTAGCCTGAGGTGGGGATGAGAACTGGGGGGATATCCATGACCTGTTCATCTTGATGAACGTGAGGATGTTGGCGTTGTCGATGGACAGGCGCGTCCGTTTGTCCATAATGATACCCCCGGCGGCACTAAAAACCCTTTCAGACAGTACACTTGCAGCAGGGCAGGCAAGCACCTCAAGAGCGTACTGCGCAAGTTCTGGCCACTTGTCCAGCTTGGCCAGCCAGTAATTATATGGCGTGGAGTTATCGGTCAGGACGTTGGTCTGGTCCGCGACATACTCCCTCACCATCTTGCGGTACTGTTCCGCCCTGCTCTGCCTGCCCTGTGGCTGTGTCGTACTGTCTTGCTGGGGTTTAAGAAACTTGGCAAAAGCATGGAATAGTGTACCCCTGCCCTTGGCGCCTACACTGACTTTCCCCCTCCTCTCCTCTCCAACTTCAGCCACTGCAGTCCGCCCCCTGTTGCTCGACTGGTCTGGAAAGGCCTGTAGCAGTTTCTGATCCAGGGCCTTGTGGTAGAAAGTGACTCGGGTGCTCCTTTCCTCCACGGGTATAAGTTGGGCAAAGTTTTCCTTGTAGCGTGGGTCAAGGAGGGTGTACACCCAATAGTCATTGGTGGACAGTATCCTCTTGACCCGGGGATCACGACAAAGACAGCCAAGCATAAAGTCTGCCATGTGCCCTACTGTGCCAACACGCAAGCCTTCAGCCTCCTCACTTAGCGGACTCTCCATCTCCTCCTCCCCCCCTTCCTCCGACCCCAATTCATCCTCCTCAGCCCATACCCGCTCAACAGGTAGCATGGAATCACCCCCTGATGCATGGTGCCCAAGAGTTTCTTCCTCCTCCTCAGCCTCCTCCTCCTCCTCAGTTTCGCGCTGCGAAACTGACAACAGGGTGCTCTCAATGTCACTGTCTTCCCCCACCTCCTGTGACACTGCTGAATCCTCAGATCTTAGGTTCCTCAAGGAGTTCTGGATGAGGCACAACAGAGGGATGGTGACACTGATGATGTGTGCATCACCACTGACCATCTCTGTTGCCTCCTCAAAGGGACCTAAGACCTGGCAGATGCCAGCCATCCACGTCCACTCCTCAGCATAGACATGAGGAAGCTGACTGGCCTGACTACCACCTCGGGGGATCAGCTGGCAGTCTACAACTGCCCTGCGTTGTTGGTACACCCTGGCTAGCATGTGTAACGTCGAATTCCAACGCGTGGGAACGTCACACAGCAGCCGGTGAACAGGGAGTTGTAGCCGCCCTTGCACAGTCCTGAGGGTCGCGGCATCGGTGGTGGACTTGCGAAAATGAGCGCATATGCGCCGCACCTTGGTAAACAACTCACTCAACTGGGGGTAGGTCTTGAGGAACCGCTGGACCACCAAGTTGAGCACGTGGTCCATGCATGGCATGTGAGTCAGCCCACCAAGATGCAGAGCCGCCACCAGGTTACGCCCATTATCGCAGACCACCATTTCTGGCTAAAGGTTCAGCGGCGCCAGCCACACATTGGTCTGCCCCCTGATGCACTGTAAGAGCTCTTCAGCAGTGTGCCTCTTATCCCCCAGGCTCAGCAGTTTCAGGACTGCCTGCTGCCGCTTCCCTACCACAGTGCTGAAACTGCTGGCCATCGAGGAAATGAGACTCGACGATTGGGGCATCACTGCCACTTTGGAGGAGGAGGAGGTGGAGGAGGAGGTGGATGCATAATGTGCCGGAGACACACAGACGGAACTATGTCCCGCAATTCGTGGTGTGGGTAGCACATGTGCAGCCCCACGATCGGTCTCTGACCCAGCCTCCACCAGATTGACCCAATGTGCCGTGAGGGAGATGTAATGTCCCTGGCCACCGGTACTCGTCCACGTATCTGTGGTCATGTGGACTTTACCACAAACCGCGTTTTTGAGAGCGTGGGCAATGTTCTCAGACACATGCCGGTGCAGGGCGGGGACGGCACATCGGGCGGCACATCGGGCAAAATAGTGTCGGCTGGGTTGCGGACGGATTCTGTCTCCACAAGCCTGTATGGCAACATTTCCAAACTAATCAGCTTGGCGATGTGCACATTTAGAGCTTGCGTATGGGGGTGGGTGGCTGCGTACTTGCGCTTGCGTTCAAATGTCTGCGGTAGAGACAGTTGAACGCCGCACTGGGACACATGAGTGGAGGAGAGGGAGGGAGATGGAGCTGGAGGGGTCCTTTCGGGGCTGGAGGCTGCAACGTCCTGGCTTGGACGAGACACAGTTGCTGGACTAACTGTGTCAACGTCACCAGCTGACAGAAGTGCAAACCATTTGGTGGGGTGTTTTCTCTCCAAATGTTTGCGCAGGCTACTAGTGGTCAGGTTGTTGCGTTTTGAACCCCTGCTCATTGACGTGTGGCACAGCTTGCACACCACCAAACGAGGATCGGCCTCATCATCCTTAAAGTACTCCCAAACTAAGGAGTGGCGCATAGTACGGGCTGGAGCGTGACCTCTAGGAGCACTTGGGGAAGTAGTGACTCGGCCCTGGCTTCTCCCTCGTCACAGCCCTCTGGCTCTCTCAACAGCTTGTGGTTCTTACGTGTTTCCACTGTACCCACAGCAGCCGGCACTGTGTCACCACGCACACCACGGTCATCACCGCTGGCCACTGCACCACCACGATTCCCACCTCTCCCTCCACGACCACCTCTTCCACATCTCCCAGCTCTTCCCCCTCTCCCCCTGACCCTGGGGTTCTCCATGTGCACAGTAGCAGTATTATATTATTATAATAATTGTAAAGGATCAATACGGAATCTATATACTCTGAGGTATATAGCAGGCTGATGAAATGTATTCACTAGTCACTGCAACGTGTATTACGGATCAGTGAAATTAAACGGACAATGTAGATAGAAATGCAGGTACGATTATTTTCAGACCTATCCAAAAAAAGATGTATGCAGTTTGCGCAAATAAAACGGGAATCCACAGATCAATACGGAATCTATAGACTCTGAGGTATATAGCAGGCTGATGAAATGTATTCACTAGTCACTGCAACGTGTATTACGGATCAGTGAAATTAAACGGACAATGTACATAGATATGCAGGTACGATTATTTTCAGACCTATCCAAAAAAAGATGTACGCAGTTTGCGCAAATAAAACGGGAATCCACAGATCAATACGGTATCTATAGACTCTGAGGTATATAGCACGCTGATGAAATGTATTCACTAGTCACTGCACCGTGTATTACGGATCAGTGAAATTAAACGGACAATGTAGATAGATATGCAGGTACGATTATTTTCAGACCTATCCAAAAAAAGATGTACGCAGTTTGCGCAAATAAAACGGGAATCCACAGATCAATACGGTATCTATAGACTCTGAGGTATATAGCACGCTGATGAAATGTATTCACTAGTCACTGCACCGTGTATTACGGATCAGTGAAATTAAACGGACAATGTAGATAGATATGCAGGTACGATTATTTTCAGACCTATCCAAAAAAAGATGTACGCAGTTTGCGCAAATAAAACGGGAATCCACAGATCAATACGGAATCTATAGACTCTGAGGTATATAGCAGGCTGATGAAATGTATTCACTAGTCACTGCAACGTGTATTACGGATCAGTGAAATTAAACGGACAATGTAGATAGATATGCAGGTACGATTATTTTCAGACCTATCCAAAAAAAGATGTACGCAGTTTGCGCAAATAAAACGGGAATCCACAGATCAATACGGTATCTATAGACTCTGAGGTATATAGCAGGCTGATGAAATGTATTCACTAGTCACTGCACCGTGTATTACGGATCAGTGAAATTAAACGGACAATGTAGATAGATATGCAGGTACGATTATTTTCAGACCTATCCAAAAAAAGATGTACGCAGTTTGCGCAAATAAAACGGGAATCCACAGATCAATACGGTATCTATAGACTCTGAGGTATATAGCACGCTGATGAAATGTATTCACTAGTCACTGCACCGTGTATTACGGATCAGTGAAATTAAACGGACAATGTAGATAGATATGCAGGTACGATTATTTTCAGACCTATCCAAAAAAAGATGTACGCAGTTTGCGCAAATAAAACGGGAATCCACAGATCAATACGGAATCTATAGACTCTGAGGTATATAGCAGGCTGATGAAATGTATTCACTAGTCACTGCAACGTGTATTACGGATCAGTGAAATTAAACGGACAATGTAGATAGATATGCAGGTATGATTATTTTCAGACCTATCAAAAAAAAAAGATGTACGCAGTTTGCGCAAATAAAGCGGGAATCCACAGATCAATACGGTATCTATAGACTCTGAGGTATATAGCAGGCTGATGAAATGTATTCACTAGTCAATGCACCGTGTATTACGGATCAGTGAAATTAAACGGACAATGTAGATAGATATGCAGGTACGATTATTTTCAGACCTATCCAAAAAAAGATGAACGCAGTTTGCGCAAATAAAACAGGAATCCACAGATCAATACGGTATCTATAGACTCTGAGGTATATAGCAGGCTGATGAAATGTATTCACTAGTCACTGCACAGTCATGCACAGGAATACATCTGTTTAGATATGTATAGTTTGATCTATGTGGCTGGACAAGGTGTACAGGCACAGCTCTGCACAGAATGCAGGCTTACAGCATATACTGTATAGTTTTCTTCAGAGAATCAATTGGTTTTTAAAAGACTATTGTGGCTTCCTATTCCTACACAGAATACAGGCTTACAGTATATACTGTATACTGTTTTTCAGAGTATAAATAGCCTTTAAAAAGACTGTTGAGGCTTCCTATCCTAACTCCTAACTCCAAACTGCTTGCTGCACACACTACACGAGCTAACACTGTCTCTGTCTGTCTCTTCTCCTTCCCAAAAGCACATTGAGGCTGATGCTGCAGGTCCCTTCCTTATGTAAATTTAGGTCACATGTCACTGCCAGCCAATCACTGCTGGGGAGGTATAGGGGATGTTACATCACAGCAGGCGTTCCCACAGGCTTCCCTTTGATGCTGATTGGCTGAAAAAACCGGGCATTTCAAACTGGCAGTGACGCACGAATCATCACGAGTCCGCGCTGGCTCGGGATGCCGAGCCGAGCCGAAGCGGGCAATATTCGTGCGAATCCCGAATATTGCCGCTTCGGCTCGCTCATCACTAGTTTTGACCCATTTATGTACAACTCTGATGTGTTTGTTTGTCTTTGTTGTTTGTCCTTCTCTGCACTTAAATAACGTAGGGACTGTCGACCAGTTGTGGTCTAGCTATCTAGGGCTTGTATTGCAAGTAGGTAGGGAAAGTGGGCTGGTTTCTAGCCATAGGGTTCACTGACCTTATCTGTTCCTACCTACAGTCTTAACAAGGGAATCACATAAAAATTATTTTCTAATATAATATCAGATCTGCTCCCAGGGGAGAGGGGGATTTACTAGAGGTAGAGGGTTTGTATGGTTAACTTCTATGTCTTTCAGTATCTGTAATGCTAATCGTCAATGATTGGTGCTGCTTTACCTAATATATAAAGCTGAGTGTATGTATGTATGTATGTGTGTCCTAAATTTGGCACACAGGTACATCAGGTGTCCGGGAAAGTTTTAGAATGGGTGTCAGCTCTCCAAGATGTAACATTCCTGAAATATTAAAAAAATGCATTAGCCAATAGAAGCCTGGTCACATGACCCTTATCAGCCAATAGAAGCTCACAGGCTGAGTCTCCACACACACACACGCACAGTTTCAAACCAGGTTTCCATAACAACCCAGCTATTTTCCTTCACTGCTGTAGGTCTGCTTTAAAGGGGCGCGGTGGATGACATTGTTAAAGGGGTATTCAGGTTATCATAAATATAAAATGTTTTAGACTAATTTATCATCAATCATTACTTAATATAATGTAAATTTCACATATTTACCGTTCAGTAGTAATAAAAGATGTTTTCTTCCACTGCTACCCAGTGTGTTTTCTCATAAATTACCATGGCATCGAACCTGTAATTCAGGCCACCCTCAAAATAAGGACTAAGCCACTCGGCGACCTGATCAGGCCATGCCCCTTCCCTCTCCATAGCCACCAGGGATTGAAAAAATGAAGGTAAAAATCAACTTCTGCCAGCTGCAGGGGTGGGAGTGTGACTTTCTCCCTTCAGCTTATACTCAGACTGCACAGTTCTGCTGTCTGAAAGTGAGCTGTTCAAAAGGGCATCCCTGTGTCCATCCAGGCCCTGCACCGGATGGAGGACAGGGAGTATGAAAGCCGGACTGTCCGGCCTAAAACCGGACCTCTGGCCACCCTAGGGTCAGGCTGATGTGGAGGTCACAGTTAAAGGGGAGGGGGTTGTGGATGTTACTGTTAAGGGGGCAGGGTAATGTGGAGGTCACTGTTAAAGGAGCAGGCACTGTGGAGGTCACTGTTAAGGGAGGAGGGGACTGTGGAGGCCACTATTAAAGAGGCAGCGGGGTACTGTGAGGTCACTGTTAAGGCAGCAAGGTACTGTGAGGTCACTGTTAAGGCAGTGGGGTACTGTGAAGTCACTGTTAGAGGGGCGGGGTACTGTGAGGTCACTGTAAAAGGGGTAGTCACTGTGAAGGTATCTGTCAAAGGGGCCATTAATGGTGGAGGTCAGTTAAGAGGACTGTAACCTATGGTCAGTGTTAAGGGGTGGGTGCTGTAGAGGTCACTATTAAGAGGGCAGGCCCCTGTGGAGGTCACTGTCAAGGGGGTGAGGTGCTGAAGAACTCACTGTTAAAGGGGCAGGCTGCTGTGAAGGTCAAAGTTAAGGGGGTGTGCTGCTGTGCAGGTCCCATTTTAAGGAGACAAGGCACAGTGGGGGGGGGGTCAGTGTTAAGGGGTGGGAAGCTTTGGAGGTCACTGTTAAGAAAGTGGGGTGCTGTAGAGATTACTGTCAATATCTTTTAACGACACACACAAACATTAAATTAAATAGACAAAATATACCCGGGCGAAGCCGGGTCCTTCTGCTAGTTTCATCATATAATCATTACAACTTATATAGAATGTCACCCCTCTTTATAATACCCACTGCAGTGCACTAGTCTCCTGTTTGTATAATCTTTACCTGTTAGAAAGATCTCTTAACAAAAATAAGATCACAAAGTATTGTAGGATGTATTATATTATTATTGTATTATATTATTATTATAGTATTATAGGATTGTAAAAAGCAGATCCTATGCATTAACTTTACCCCTAAAAGGGTATATGATGATGCGCTTTTTAAACGGGACAACCCATTTAAATCATGTTTCACAACTTAGATTATTTACACTACACTCCATACACATCCACTTGTTGTGTAAAATACTATTAAAGGGTTTGTCCCACAAAAAAAAAAATTGTACAGTTTTCAAACCAGCTCCTTGATCTGAATACTTTTGTAATTGCATGTAATTAAATATTTAACATAGCTGCTGAGTTATTCAATAAATAATAAATCTGTATAGCACAACCTGCTGTTTGTTTTTTCTTTGTCCGGCTCCATGAAATGGCCACACATGCTCAGTTTCGTCCTTCAACTGCTTCTTGAGTTGTAAAAGGGATAGAGTTCCAGCAGAATGGACACGCCCCCTCCACTGCAGCAGAAAGGACACTCCCCTTGAACTCTCAGCTTGATATAAATCTAGCAGAGCAATAAATGGGGAGATCTCTGCATCCATGTGAAGTACAGGGCTGGTTCTAGCTTTGTTAGAAAGAGATTGTTATGTACTATATGATGTCTGATTTTCATTTTATAATTTAGTCATTGTATAACCCCTGTAAGGTCTTAAATTAACATGTGAAGATTATAAATTTGCAGCATGTCAATTAATGCTGCAATTTTTCACTGCAGATTTCACTTCTTACATACTAAATCCACTGTGAAATCCATATGTATCTCACGTGGCTTTTGCTTTTGATATATTGCAGATTTTTCTACTGCTTTTTAAGTCCAATGTATGGACAGATCCTAAAATTCACTTGTAGGTAAATCATCTGTGAAAAAGATGTAAAAGTGTAAAAGTTTCAATAATCTCCAGTCCATCCATATGTTATATGAAGCAGCACCATACAGTGTGGTGTCTAAATATGTATAGGATTAGCTATAATTTAAAATGTGGAAACACAGTTTAGCACCAGGAGCTAAAGCAATTACATTTAAGAAAACAGAAAAAAAAATCAGATCATACGCTGATTACTTGTACAGTTATTACTTATTCAAATTACTTCTGATTTTATCTAATTATAAAGTATTAAAAATTATTGTAATTTACTTTTTGATGCAGGCGTAGCACAGATTGTAGCACGCAAACACATGGCACAAGTAGAGCCCTTCAGCCCCTGAGACGTGTGCAGCAGAGGCAATCATTTCAGTAGAAACAAACTAATCTCATGGGAAAATTAAACCATTACTACTCATCTTTATGATGGAATTTCAATTCTCATACTCTGTGCCATTCCAGGTGCATCCTCTGTGCATGTGCCACAATACTAAATTGGGAATCAGCCTGTCCTGGAATCAAGTAGAAGATACACAGATGAAGTTTGCAGGTACAGAGCTGGATTTGTTAAAAGTAGCAGAGCTGACTTTGTCATTTATTATGTGATATCACTAGGTAGGCAAGTGAATGGGGCTGAGCACGATACCAAGCACAGCCGCTGTACAATGTACGGCGCTGTGCTTGGTAAGCTGTGAGAAGGTAGCGGTGCTCACAGGAGCACCGGTACCTTCTCAAACTGCTGATCGGCGGGTTCCTGGGTGTCGGACCCCCACCGATCAGATACTGATGACCTATCCCGAGGATAGGTCAGCAGTAGTAAAATCCTGGAAAACCCCTTTAAAGATAACCTTAATTTAAAAAAAAAAAATCTCATATCAGTGATTGATAGCATTCTCAGTGTAAGTGTTTATACAGAGAGAGTTGTCAGTCACTGATAGATGTACATGGAGGAGGTGTTATCAGTGATTGATAATATTATCTGTGTGAGTTTGTATATATAGATAACTGTCAGTCACTGATACTTGTACACAGGGAGGTGTTATCACTGATTGATAGTATTATCTGTGTAAGTGTATATACAGAGATGGCTGACAGTCATTGATAGTTGTACAGGGGGAGGTGTTATCAGTGATTAATAGCATTCTCTGTGTAATTGTGTATACAGAGATAGCTGTCAGTCACTAATAGCTGTAAACAGGGAGGTGTTATCCGTGATTGATAGCATTCTCTGTGTAAGTGTTTATACAGAGATAGCTGTCAGTCACTGATAACTGTATACAGGGGATGTGTTATCAGTGATAGGATTATCTGTGTAAGTGTGTATACAGAGATAACTGTAACTGATAGCTGTACACAGGGGAGGTGTTATCAGTGATTGATAATATTATCTGTGTGAGTTTGTATATATAGATAACTGTCAGTCACTGATAGTTGTACACAGGGAGGTGTTATCATTGATTGATAGTATTATCTGTGTAAGTGTATATACAGAGATAGCTTTCAGTCACTAATAGCTGTAAACAGGGAGGTGTTATCAGTGATTGATAGCATTCTCTGTGTAAGTGTTTATACATAGATAGCTGTTAGTCACTAATAGTTTTACACCAAGGATATATTATCAATGATTGATAGCATTCCCTGTGTAAGTGTATATACAGAGATAGCTGTCAGTCACTAATAGATGTACATGGAGGAGGTGTTATCAGTGATTGATAGTATTCTCTGTGTAAGTGTGCATGTATAGATAACTGTCAGTCACTGATATTTGTACACCGGGAGATGTTATCAGTGATTAATAGTAGAGATGAGCGAGCACTAAAATGCTTGGGTGCTCGTTATTCGAGTTGAATTTTTCCCGATGCTCGGGTGCTCGTTTCGAATAACAAACCCCATTGAAGTCAATGGGAGACTCGAGCATTTTTTGCAGGGGACCGGAGCTCTGCATAGGGAAGGTTGCGTGAAAACCTGGAAACCTCAGAAAATGATGGAAACACCACGGAAATGGACAGGAAACAGCAGGGGCAGCATGCATGGATGCCTCTGAGGCTGCCTAATCGTACCATTATGCCAAATTCTGGGCAACAGCCTGGTGGTGACCCTCAAGACAATTCTGCTGACCCAGACAAAGATGGGCAAGGCACATGCCCATCACATGTTAGTAAAGCACCCAACTAGGTGCAACGAAGGTCCATCACCGCCTGAGGGTGACAACACTTCCCATGCTGGCACCGCTGTCCTATCCCCGCCCCACGACGCAGGGATAAGCCTGACACAGTGTGGTGATAGCTTGGTGACCAAGTTAGATTGAGGTAGCAGGTGAACCACCCAAAAATTTACCCTGACACAGCATGGCGGTGAACCCAGAATGACCAAGTGAGACTGAGGTAGCAGGTAAACCACATAAAATTTTACCCTGACACGAAATAGCGGTGAGGGCAGTTAGGGATAGAGCTGCTGTCTGTCAGGGAGAGTGTTAGGGCCTCAATTTAGATTTTGGTTAGGCAAGAATCACCCACAAAGAACCCAACAGCCCTTCTAAAGGCTACAAGCACCTTTTTTTTTTTGCTCCTCCTGGCTGCTGCATGAGATTAGGGATAGAGCTGCTGTCTGTCAGGGAGAGTGTTAGGGCCTCAATTTAGATGTTGGTTAGGCAGGAATCACCCACAAAGAACCCAACAGCCCTTCTAAGGGCTACAAGCACCTTTTTTTTTGGTCCCTCCTGGCTGCTGGCTGGGACTTGTAGTGCAGCTACCGCGTGTGGTGTGCAACCTGTGCCACACCAGGATCAGCAGGGGAGCCACCACTACCAGCCTAACCACTACCAACATGCACAGGCATATGAGTGCTAAACACACGACTCAATGGAACCAAGGTCGTTCACCTTGTGCGGATCACACCACTGCTCCTTCCCCTTTGTCACATGCTGGCTCGGCGAGTCAACCCCCACCCAGGACCCCGGCACAAGCGCCTCCCGCCCTACAACCACCCCTTCACCTCCACAATTCTCCACACCCTACACCAATGTGTCCCAGCGCAGCCTTCAGCTGTCTTTGCATCAGACATTGGAGCGCAAGCGCAACCGCAAATACAATTCCACCCACCCACCCACATGCACAAGCCCTAAACGTCCACATTTTCAAACTGCTGAGCCTGGAGATGCTGCGATATAGACTGGTAGAGACTGAGGCTTTCCGCAACCTTATGGCGGTGGCTGTCCCTCGGTACTTGGTCCCCCACTATTTTTCCCGATGTGCCATCCCAGCCCTATACCAGCACGTGTCAGAGAACATCATCCGTGCCCTGACCAACGCGGTTACTGAGAAGGTCCACCTAACCACGGACACGTGGGCAAATGCTGGCGGGCAGGGACACTATATCTCCCTGACGGCAGATTGGGTTAACTTGGTGGAGGCTGGGACCGAGTCTGACCCTGGGGCCACTCATGTACTGCACACACTGAGGATTGCGGGGCCTACCTCGGTC
>ONZH01019939.1:0-20545 GCA_900303285.1 Rhinella marina
TCATATTGCTCTTCTCAGAGCCCCTACTCAGTTTTGAGTGGCAGAGTGTGCAAACCGCGCTCAGTTTGTCATCCGCACAAACATTAAAAAATCTCCACACCACAGAAGTACGAGGCCTCGATGGGGGAGCTTCGCGCGACTGCCTGCTGCCGGGAACAGCTTCGGCCCTGCTGGCTGTGGCCTCACTTCTCTGTCTGGACTGTCCTCTGCCTCTGGACATCCCTCTGCCTGTGGACATCCCTGCCTGGACATCCCTCTGCCTCTGGACATCCCTCTGCCTCTGGACATCCCTCTGCCTCTTGCTGCCTTTTTCGGTGCTGCGCAGACCACCACCTCTCCACTGCTTTCCCCGCTGGACATCACCCCTGGCCAAGTGGGGTCGGTCATTTCGTCATCCACCACCTCCTCTTCCACTTCCTCACTCTGCTCCTCCTCCTGCCCACTGGACATTCCAACAGCCTCCCTTGATGGCAACTGCGTCTCATCATCATCATCGCTCATGATAACAGATGCTGGTTCAGGGTCCACATCAGCATGAGATGGCGAATACTCAAGTGGTTGGGCATCACTACAAACAAATTCCTCTGGTAGCTCCAGGGATTCTTCTGGCACATCTGAAAAAGGACCCGAAAAGAGCTCCTGGGAGGGGTCAAGGGTGGGTTGACTCTGTTGGCCAGGTGTGGAGGAAGGAGGGTCAGAGTGAGACTGTGTGGATGACTGGCTGGTGGACAACTGTGTGGAAGCGCTATAGGCTATCCATTGCACCACCTGTTCACACTGCTCAGGCCTCAACAGCGGTGTAACCCACCCCCTGCTTAACTGTCCCATAAAGGCAGGGATTCTGGATGAGCGGAATCCAGGCTGCCCCTCACCAGCACGCATTGTATCCCCACTGTCTTCAACAAGGCCCCCAACAGCATTTCCGCGCCCCCGTCCTCGTCCACGTCCACGTCCGATTTCACTAGCCCTCCACATTTTTTTTTTTTTTTACAATATTTGGCGTACACAGCCGTGTACTAACAGGTCAGATGGTGTGTATTAACACCACGTATATACAAGATTTTTGCAAGCACGCAGAACGCACAGTACAGGTGCCAAATAAAATGCCTTTTTTTTATATTTCTAGGTACACAGCGGTGTACTAACAGGTCAGATGGTGTGTATTAACACCACGTATATAAAATAATTTTTCAAGCACGCAGAACGCACAGTACAGGTGCCAAATAAAATGCCTTTTTTTTTATATTTCTAGGTACACAGCCGTGTACTAACAGGTCAGACGGTGTGTATTAACACCACGTATATACAAGATTTTTGCAAGCACGCAGAACGCACAGTACAGGTGCCAAATAAAATGCCTTTTTTTAATATTTCTAGGTACACAGCCGTGTACTAACAGGTCAGACGGTGTGTATTAACACCACGTATATAAAATAATTTTGCAAGCACGCAGAACGCACAGTACAGGTGCCAAATAAAATGCCTTTTTTTTTATATTTCTAGGTACACAGCCGTGTACTAACAGGTCAGACGGTGTGTATTAACACCACGTATATAAAATAATTTTGCAAGCACGCAGAACGCACAGTACAGGTGCCAAATAAAAGGCCTTTTTTTAAATATTTCTAGGTACACAGCTTGTACTAAAAGGTCAGACGGTGTGTATTAACACCACGTATATACAAGATTTTTGCAGGCACGCAGAACGCACAGTACAGGTGCCAAATAAAATGCCTTTTTTTTTAATATTTCTAGGTACACAGCCGTGTACTAACAGGTCAGACGGTGTGTATTAACACCACGTATATACAAGATTTTTGCAAGCACGCAGAATGCACAGTACAGGTGCCAAATAAAAGGCCTTTTTTTAATATTTCTAGGTACACAGCCTTGTACTAACAGGTCAGACGGTGTGTATTAACACACGTATATACAAGATTTTTGCAAGCACGCAGAACGCACAGTACAGGTGCCAAATAAAATGCCTTTTTTAAAATATTTCTAGGTACACAGCCGTGTACTAACAGGTCAGACGGTGTGTATTAACACCACGTATATAAAATAATTTTGCAAGCACGCAGAACGCACAGTACAGGTGCCAAATAAAAGCCTTTTTTTTAATATTTCTAGGTACACAGCCTTGTACTAAACAGGTCAGACGGTGTGTATTAACACCACGTATATACAAGATTTTTTGCAAGCACGCAGAACGCACAGTACAGGTGCCAAATAAAATGCCTTTTTTTTATATTTCTAGTACACAGACGTGTACTAACAGGTCAGACGGTGTGTATTAACACCACGTATATAAAATAATTTTGCAAGCACGCAGAACGCACAGTACAGGTGCCAAATAAAATGCCTTTTTTTAAATATTTCTAGGTACACAGCCGTGTACTAACAGGTCAGACGGTGTGTATTAACACCACGTATATAAAATAATTTTGCAAGCACGCAGAACGCACAGTACAGGTGCCAATAAAAGGCCTTTTTTTAAATATTTCTAGGTACACAGCCTTGTACTAACAGGTCAGACGGTGTGTATTAACACCACGTATATACAAGATTTTTGCAAGCACGCAGAACGCACAGTACAGGTGCCAAATAAAATGCCTTTTTTTTTAATATTTCTAGGTACACAGCCGTGTACTAACAGGTCAGACGGTGTGTATTAACACCACGTATATAAAATAATTTTGCAAGCACGCAGAACGCACAGTACAGGTGCCAAATAAAAGGCCTTTTTTTAATATTTCTAGGTACACAGCCTTGTACTAACAGGTCAGACGGTGTGTATTAACACCACGTATATACAAGATTTTTGCAAGCACGCAGAACGCACAGTACAGGTGCCAAATAAAATGCCTTTTTTTTTATATTTCTAGGTACACAGCCGTGTACTAACAGGTCAGACGGTGTGTATTAACACCACGTATATAAAATAATTTTGCAAGCACGCAGAACGCACAGTACAGGTGCCAAATAAAAGGCCTTTTTTTTATATTTCTAGGTACACAGCCTGTACTAACAGGTCAGACGGTGTGTATTAACACCACGTATATACAAGATTTTTGCAAGCACGCAGAACGCACAGTACAGGTGCCAAATAAAATGCCTTTTTTTTTATATTTCTGGGTACACAGACGTGTACTAACAGGTCAGACGGTGTGTATTAACACCACGTATATAAAATAATTTTGCAAGCACGCAGAACGCACAGTACAGGTGCCAAATAAAATGCCTTTTTTTAAATATTTCTAGGTACACAGCCGTGTACTAACAGGTCAGACGGTGTGTATTAACACCACGTATATAAAATAATTTTGCAAGCACGCAGAACGCACAGTACAGGTGCCAAATAAAAGGCCTTTTTTTAATATTTCTAGGTACACAGCCTTGTACTAACAGGTCAGACGGTGTGTATTAACACCACGTATATACAAGATTTTTGCAGGCACGCAGAACGCACAGTACAGGTGCCAAATAAAATGCCTTTTTTTTATATTTCTAGGTACACAGCCGTGTACTAACAGGTCAGACGGTGTGTATTAACACCACGTATATAAAATAATTTTGCAAGCACGCAGAACGCACAGTACAGGTGCCAAATAAAAGGCCTTTTTTTAATATTTCTAGGTACACAGCCTTGTACTAACAGGTCAGACGGTGTGTATTAACACCACGTATATACAAGATTTTTGCAAGCACGCAGAACGCACAGTACAGGTGCCAAATAAAATGCCTTTTTTTTATATTTCTAGGTACACAGCCGTGTACTAACAGGTCAGACGGTGTGTATTAACACCACGTATATAAAATAATTTTGCAAGCACGCAGAACGCACAGTACAGGTGCCAAATAAAAGGCCTTTTTTTTAATATTTCTAGGTACACAGCCTTGTACTAACAGGTCAGACGGTGTGTATTAACACCACGTATATACAAGATTTTTGCAAGCACGCAGAACGCACAGTACAGGTGCCAAATAAAATGCCTTTTTTTTTATATTTCTAGGTACACAGACGTGTACTAACAGGTCAGACGGTGTGTATTAACACCACGTATATAAAATAATTTTGCAAGCACGCAGAACGCACAGTACAGGTGCCAAATAAAATGCCTTTTTTTAAATATTTCTAGGTACACAGCCGTGTACTAACAGGTCAGACGGTGTGTATTAACACCACGTATATAAAATAATTTTGCAAGCACGCAGAACGCACAGTACAGGTGCCAAATAAAAGGCCTTTTTTTTATATTTCTAGGTACACAGCCTTGTACTAACAGGTCAGACGGTGTGTATTAACACCACGTATATACAAGATTTTTGCAAGGCACGCAGAACGCACAGTACAGGTGCCAAATAAAATGCCTTTTTTTTTATATTTCTAGGTACACAGCCTTGTACTAACAGGTCAGACGGTGTGTATTAACACCACGTATATACAAGATTTTTGCAAGCACGCAGAACGCACAGTACAGGTGCCAAATAAAATGCCTTTTTTTTATATTTCTAGGTACACAGCCGTGTACTAACAGGTCAGACGGTGTGTATTAACACCACGTATATAAAATAATTTTGCAAGCACGCAGAACGCACAGTACAGGTGCCAAATAAAAGGCCTTTTTTTAATATTTCTAGGTACACAGCCTTGTACTAACAGGTCAGACGGTGTGTATTAACACCACGTATATACAAGATTTTTGCAAGCACGCAGAACGCACAGTATAGGTGCCAAATAAAATGCCTTTTTTTATATTTCTAGGTACACAGCCATGTACTAACAGGTCAGACGGTGTGTATTAACACCACGTATATACAAGATTTTTCCAAGCACGCAGAACGCACAGTACAGGTGCCAAATAAAATGCCTTTTTTTAAAAATATTTCTAGGTACACAGCCGTGTACTAACAGGTCAGACGGTGTGTATTAACACCACGTATATAAAATAATTTTGCAAGCACGCAGAACGCACAGTACAGGTGCCAAATAAAAGGCCTTTTTTTTATATTTCTAGGTACACAGCCTTGTACTAACAGGTCAGACGGTGTGTATTAACACCACGTATATACAAGATTTTTGCAGGCACGCAGAACGCACAGTACAGGTGCCAAATAAAATGCCTTTTTTTAATATTTCTAGGTACACAGCCGTGTACTAACAGGTCAGACGGTGGGTATTTACACCTGGTATACAAAAAGGGTATTGCAGGCACACAGAACCCAGAACACTAGAGCCAAAGAAACTGTATTTAAAAAAAAAAAATTTACACAGCCGTATACTGCCAGAAGATCAGATGGTGCATATACACACTAGGTATATAACAGGGTTTTGCAGCCAAAAAGAACGCAGAACAGTAGTGCCAAATATAGTTTGGTATGTAGCAGAGCACCTAATACACCACTAATGCCTCTCTCTGTCCCTACTCCAGCAGCTATCCCTGAATACAGCAGCCGTTCTCTGCAGAGTGTATGTATGTGTATGTATGTATAGTAGTAAAGCTATCACTGTACTGCACTATAGTAGCCCTGATAAGGGCTTTTAATCACGCTCCTGCCTGTCCAACAGCTAAAACCTATCTCTCCCTTCTCCAGCCTCTGTCCCTGACTAAGTTCACGCAGCATATGCGAACGAGCAGGAAGAGCTGAGTTTTTATGATTCGAGGTCACGTGGTTTTTCCAGCCAATCCATGTAGATGCCGTTTTCGCGCTGCCAGCGTGCTTCGCGGGCCTGTCATACCCCCCCGCATGGTGATTGGTGGAAAAAGAGCGCCAGGGAAGGTGGGAGGGGAAACGAATTCTAAGTGCGCCATCGCCGTTATACTCGTTCAAAATCGAGTATGCCGAATAGCGTAGTATTCGATCGAATACCGGCTCGATCGAACACTACTCGCTCATCTCTATTAAAGACTAGAAGCACACACAATTTATAAGAAACCTGCAGAAGGAGAGCGTACAAGGTAGTGGGTCTCAATGGGGTACTCAATCAGAGACCAAAATTTCATCTTTGGATACTGAATTGCATCAGCACCCAGAAGGATTTGGTGTGAGTGGAAAGAGAGGTGGTAGATCACACACCAGAGGAAGAGAAAAGATTAGTAGAGGTAGGGTTTTGAGGAGACCCCCGACTATCAACTATGGCCTCAGGGACATGAGGGGGCAATCCCAGAAACAACAGAAGCTGAGTTCCAGATCATTAACTTCTCTAATAGGACTGAGGAGAATTTGCTAAAAGGGCAAAAGGGCCAGAAGAACCTATCATTTGTCCCCTCAGTACACTTTGACCTGTTCTCCTAGATAAAGGATAGTCATCTCTTCACTAGAAAATTGAAGTGGAGAAAATACTTTACAGTTAGTGTTGAGCGGTATTATGAAAACCAATTCAGCTGCTTTGCCGAATTTCACAAAGAAATTAGCTTTGTGACAAATTACTTCTCCTCAGATGCTGCGTTCATTGCTGATTGTGGCATCTGATGTAAAAATGGAGGCCTTTCAGGGGTTAAAAAAAAAAAAATACTCAACTCATCCATTTGATCGCAAAGAGGCTGCGACCATCTTCATTTAAGATCCTGCGCAAAATCTCTCACGGTGCGTGATGATGTTATAACACTGGCAGGTGTGGTGATGTCACACATCACTGTGCATGAGATTTCATGTGGGATCTTTAAACAAGATTGTCGCAGTGGACTCTTCATGCTTAAATGGATGAGGTAAGTATGTTTTTTTTAATGCCATTTCAGGGAAAATTAATTTGTTACCACAATGCGGAAATTCAGCTTTGTGGCAAATCAAATTATCTCTGAAATTTGGCTCACTTTGGATGCATCGATTCGCTCAACCCTATACAGATCTTTTTATTGTTACTTTTTTTTTAATTTACAGTCCAGTATTTCCATGACTGCTTCATTCCATTCAAAAGTGGCTACATACTATTTATCATATGTATGGATTGTTTGTAAAGTAAAGCAAACCTATTGACACAAGCTTCCATTGCGTGCTGTGGTATCTTCTATTTTGATTGTTTGACCTTGCAAGCTCTCCACCTGGCACCATCTAATACTCGGCTTGCTGTGACGTTCTGTAAAATAATTTTTACTGAACTAGTAACAGAAGGCTTAAAACATATAGTGAGTGGACACTCTGGGGGCTGCAACCTGACTGAAGAAATATCAGCTTTGTTCTATGCAAGAGAACACCTTGTTTGTTATTAAGCAGTCTGACAAAGGAGGTAACATTGTAATTAGTGTTTAGTGAATTGAAACATCTGAAGTGGAATTCAATCCGACGTTTAGGAAAAATTTGATTCATAACATAGTAACATAGTTTATAAGGCTGAAAAAATATATCTGCCCATCCAGTTCAGTCTGTTATCCTGCAAGTTCATCCAGAGGAAGACAAAAAACCCCTGTGAGGTAGAAGCCAATTTTCCTCACTTTAGGGGAAAAAATTTCCTTCCTAACTCCAATCAGGCAATCAGAATAACTCTCTGGATGAACGACCCCTCTCTAGTAGTTATAGCCTGTAATATTATTACACTCCAGAAATACATCCAAGCCCCTCTTGAACTCTTTTGGTGAACTCACCATCACCACCTCCTCAGACAGAGAGTTCCAAAGTCTCATTGCTCTTACCATAAAGAATTATCTTCTATGTTTGTGTACAAACCTTCTTTCCTCCAGATGCAGAGGACGTCCCCACATCACAGTCACATCCCCTCATCACAGCTCATAACAAATCTAAATGTCCTGCCCTTCATGGTAACGCATGATAACAGTTCCTAAAATGGCAACTACAGGTGTCACAAAGTGAATGTAAGTAGCCCCGGAAGGAAAGATCACCCTTAATGCCGTGCAACCAGCCAATCTGCAGATCCCCTGTGATATCTTATAAAAGCCTCATCTAGCGCAGTCTGTAACCATAGGGGGAGAGAATCTTTTGCTAGAGACAGTGTTTCAGACACTTTTTAATTGTAGAATATTGGATAGGGAGAGTGCAGGCACAGTGCAGGGACAGAATAGAGATAGTTTTTAGACACTGTAGGGAGAGCAAAGGGAGACTGCAGGGACAGTGCAGGCTGAGTGTAATTGCCCGTTTACCTGGTTCAACTACTGCGGTATTCATACTTAATCTGTTATGTTATACATAGACTTACTGTGCGTCAGACTCAGTGTCAAAAGGCGGTCTGAAAAACAGGTACCAGTATGCAGGATATGAGGGCATCATCACAGTAATATTTATTTAATTTTGGTATTTATATATTGGGGGTTAGTAAGTATGACACAGATGTCTTCTATTTTACCTATTTTGACTATACTGCGCATTGTGCTGTGAGGGGAAGTCACTCAAAGATATTCTATTTTAGACCTCTATCCTGTAATAATTTTTAAATTGTTCAATAAAGCTTTATCTTTTTTTTATCATATGGTGCGTATCTGTCTATGGCATGTACTTTTTTCCTTTGGTTTCATATTTACACATTGATAACAACCATGTTTTTTTTTTTTATTAAGAAGTGGTGCCCATCCTATGCTATATTCATCTGAATTATTAAGCTTTATTGACTATTTTTTCTTTTTGTCTCCATATTCTGACCCTTACAACCTTTTTTGGAGTTATGTATACGGAGCTATGTGATAGCTCACTGTTTGCCCGGTGATCTGTACTTTTTGTTGATGCCATTTTGGAGTGTGTATGACTTTTTGATCACTTTTTATTTATTTATTTTTTTGTGGGAGGTGAAGTAATCAAATAAGGGTGAATGGACTTTTTTTTTCATTTTGCCGTTCGCCATATGAGATAAGCTACATGTATTTTTATGTTTTAATAGTACTGGTGTTTTTATACGTGGCAATGTCTGTGATATGTTTTGTTTATTGTTTATGTATTTATATTTTCATCTTGGGAAAAGGGGGTGTTTTGAATTTTTATTTTTTATTTTTTTTTAATTTGTAAAAACACTTATTTCTTTTGAACTTTCTTATAGTTTCCATATGGAACTATAACTAGCAATCATCAGACTGTGTCTCTCATAATGTGCGGCAATCTTGTATCTGATCCTTATTATGGGGAGCCGGAAAACACCCAGGAGGGCACACTTCTGTGTTTTTGCACCACCAGATGCAGTGGTTACATTTGACCATGGCATCTGAGGGATTAATCTGTATTTAACGAAACTAAATACTTGGTGGAAAAAAGTAAACTGTTCTAAATCCTTTATAACAGCCAGAAGTCACTTATTTCTGCTCCAAATCTAGCTATGACTAATCTCGAGGACTTAAATTGCATCTATCATACACAGTACTTCGTACTGTAGAGTACAGATTAATATATATTCAGAATTAGAAGCACAATAAATTCATAAGTTTGACTTAGTTCCACCCGCGCAATAAATATAAAAAGTTAAACTCTTTCTTTTATCTGATGATTGGTGAACAGAGCTCAGTGATATTAGTTCTTTTATGTTAATACATATATATTCCCACAAACAGACCACTAGATGTTGCTGAAAGACAAGCAAGAATAAAGAGTAGGTTAGATAGTTAGATCGTTGACTTAAACTTTTTAATGTGGGTACAATGTGAAAAATCTTTTCCAGGCACAATTATTAAAACAAACTCCTCAAACTATTATAAAGCTGAAAAAAAAATCATAAACAAAGAAAAGGCTGTCACTGAATTATGCAAGATATTTTTCCATGCTAAGAAATTATGTAACATCTAAAACAATGTAAATCTTGATGCTATTATGCATTTGCTTAAAAGAGTTGTCACATGTGGATGACCTGGTAGCTAAAAGTGAGCTGGTGATCAGCTATTATCATTGGGGAAAGCACAATTCAAATGAAAGGGTACCTATGGTCGATGTCCTCCATAGTGGGACTATCTCTTTTGCAGTGAATCTATACATTGGTTAATAGGAATGGTCTAAGCTAGTATTGAGCGAATTGAACCAGATGAAGTGGAATTTGATCTGAATTTCAGTGAAAATTCAATTTGCCATGAAGCCAAATTTCTACGTCCTTTGTGGTAACAAATCGATTTTCCCTGAATGTCAGTAAAAAATTATTTTATTAATTTTTTAAAATTTTACACTGTAATCTTGATGCCATGTCAGATGCCATGATCAGCTATGAACGCGACATCTGAGGGATACAATGACGAGGAGAAGCACAATTGCAGCTCCCTGTCATTGCACCCACTAGTTAACGAATAGAGATGAGCGAGCATACTCGTCCGAGCTTGGTGTTCGTTCGAGTATTAGGGTACTCGTAAGTGCTCGCTGCTCGGACGAGTATCTCGCCATACTCGAGGAAATGGCAACTTCCGCATCGTGCTTTTTTGGCGCCTATAAACACAGCCAATCACAAGCCAGGAGACTCTACGGTACACCCAGCATCACGTGGGGCCCTTACATGTCGATAGCAGGGGTTGGCTGGCCTGATCAGGTGACCCTGGAATATACTAGTGACTGGCCGCGGTGCTCGGCTCAGATGCCGTCTGGATGTCGTTAGGGATAGAGCTGCTGCCTTTCAGGGACAGTGTTAGGGCCTGCATTTAGTTCTCTGTTAGGCAGGAATCACCCACAAAGAACCCAACAGCCCTTCTAAGGGCTAGAAGAAATTTTTTTTTGTCTCCTGGCTTGGCTGGCTGGCTGGCACTAGTAGTGCAGCTATCGCCATATCTAACCCTGTTTTTTTTTATTGTTCTATCTCAGTGATACAAATCCATTGCACACAGCAGTGTGGAACCATTCTGTGTCACAGTTCAGCACACTCACTCCAATCCATATATACTGTCCAGGTGACACTTTCTGTACGTCACAGAATACAACCAAGTCATTTGCTACCAATAACGTATACAGCTTGATCCAGAAAACTCTCTGTGCGACATTTGTCTGGGTCGCAGTCTAAATAGCCACCGTTAACAGGGTGTCAGTCAGTTCTACGATAGTTCCTGCACGTCACGTTCCCAAAAAAACAAAATTTAAAAAAAAAAAATTAGTTTTTCAGTTGTTTTAGCTCAGTGATACAAATCCATTTTACTCAGCTGCGTGTAACCTTTCTGTGTGTCACAGTTCAGCACACTCGCTCCAATCCGTATATACTGTCCAGGTGACACTTTCTGTACGTCACAGAATACAACCAAGTCATTTGCTACCAATAACATCTACAGCTTGATCCCAAAAACTCTCTGTGCGACATTTGTCTGGGTCGCAGTCTAAATAGCCACCGTTAACAGGGTGTCAGTCAGTTCTACGATAGTTCCTGCACGTCACGTTCCCAAAAAAACAAAATTTAAAAAAAATATAAAAAACAAAATATAAAAAAAATAGTTTTTTTGTTGTTTTAGCTCAGTGATACAAATCCATTTTACTCAGCTGCGTGTAACCTTTCTGTGTGTCACAGTTCAGCACACTCGCTCCAATCCGTATATACTGTCCAGGTGACACTTTCTGTACGTCACAGAATACAACCAAGTCATTTGCTACCAATAACATCTACAGCTTGATCCAAAAACTCTCTGTGCGACATTTGTCTGGGTCGCAGTCTAAATAGCCACCGTTAACAGGGTGTCAGTCAGTTCTACGATAGTTCCTGCACGTCACGTTCCCAAAAAAACAAAATTAAAAAAAAATATAAAAAACAATATTAAAAAAAATTAGTTTTTTTGTTGTTTTAGCTCAGTGATACAAATCCATTTTACTCAGCTGCGTGTAACCTTTCTGTGTGTCACAGTTCAGCACACTCGCTCCAATCCGTATATACTGTCCAGGTGACACTTTCTGTACGTCACAGAATACAACCAAGTCATTTGCTACCAATAACATCTACAGCTTGATCCCAAAAACTCTCTGTGCGACATTTGTCTGGGTCGCAGTCTAAATAGCCACCGTTAACAGGGTGTCAGTCAGTTCTACGATAGTTCCTGCACGTCACGTTCCCAAAAAAACAAAATTAAAAAAAAAATATAAAAAACAAAATATAAAAAAAATAGTTTTTTAGTTGTTTTAGCTCAGTGATACAAATCCATTTTACTCAGCTGCGTGTAACCTTTCTGTGTGTCACAGTTCAGCACACTCGCTCCAATCCGTATATACTGTCCAGGTGACACTTTCTGTACGTCACAGAATACAACCAAGTCATTTGCTACCAATAACATCTACAGCTTGATCCCAAAAACTCTCTGTGCGACATTTGTCTGGGTCGCAGTCTAAATAGCCACCGTTAACAGGGTGTCAGTCAGTTCTACGATAGTTTCTGCACGTCACGTTCCCAAAAAAACAAAATTTAAAAAAAAAATTAGTTTTTCAGTTGTTTTAGCTCAGTGATACAAATCCATTTTACTCAGCTGCGTGTAACCTTTCTGTGTGTCACAGTTCAGCACACTCGCTCCAATCCGTATATACTGTCCAGGTGACACTTTCTGTACGTCAGAGAATACAACCAAGTCATTTGCTACCAATAACATCTACAGCTTGATCCAGAAAACTCTCTGTGCGACATTTGTCTGGGTCGCAGTCTAAATAGCCACCGTTAACAGGGTGTCAGTCAGTTCTACGATAGTTCCTGCACGTCACGTTCCCAAAAAAACAAAATTAAAAAAAAATATAAAAAACAAAATATAAAAAAAAATAAGTTTTTTAGTTGTTTTAGCTCAGTGATACAAATCCATTTTACTCAGCTGCGTGTAACCTTTCTGTGTGTCACAGTTCAGCACACTCGCTCCAATCCGTATATACTGTCCAGGTGACACTTTCTGTACGTCACAGAATACAACCAAGTCATTTGCTACCAATAACATCTACAGCTTGATCCAGAAAACTCTCTGTGCGACATTTGTCTGGGTCGCAGTCTAAATAGCCACCGTTAACAGGGTGTCAGTTAGTTCTACGATAGTTCCTGCACGTCACGTTCCCAAAAAAAACAAAATTTAAAAAAAATATAAAAAACAAATATTAAAAAAAAATTAGTTTTTTTGTTGTTTTAGCTCAGTGATACAAATCCATTTTACTCAGCTGCGTGTAACCTTTCTGTGTGTCACAGTTCAGCACACTCGCTCCAATCCGTATATACTGTCCAGGTGACACTTTCTGTACGTCACAGAATACAACCAAGTCATTTGCTACCAATAACATCTACAGCTTGATCCAGAAAACTCTCTGTGCGACATTTGTCTGGGTCGCAGTCTAAATAGCCACCGTTAACAGGGTGTCAGTTAGGTCTCCGATAGTTCCTGCACGTCACGTTCCCAAAAAAACAAAATTTAAAAAAAATATAAAAAACAAAATATAAAAAAAAATTAGTTTTTTAGTTGTTTTAGCTCAGTGATACAAATCCATTTTACTCAGCTGCGTGTAACCTTTCTGTGTGTCACAGTTCAGCACACTCGCTCCAATCCGTATATACTGTCCAGGTGACACTTTCTGTACGTCACAGAATACAACCAAGTCATTTGCTACCAATAACATCTACAGCTTGATCCAGAAAACTCTCTGTGCGACATTTGTCTGGGTCGCAGTCTAAATAGCCACCGTTAACAGGGTGTCAGTCAGTTCTACGATAGTTCCTGCACGTCACGTTCCCAAAAAAACAAAATTAAAAAAAATATAAAAAACAAAATATAAAAAAAAATTAGTTTTTTAGTTGTTTTAGCTCAGTGATACAAATCCATTTTACTCAGCTGCGTGTAACCTTTCTGTGTGTCACAGTTCAGCACACTCGCTCCAATCCGTATATACTGTCCAGGTGACGCTTTCTGTACGTCACAGAATACAACCAAGTCATTTGCTACCAATAACATCTACAGCTTGATCCAGAAAACTCTCTGTGCGACATTTGTCTGGGTCGCAGTCTAAATAGCCACCGTTAACAGGGTGTCAGTCAGTTCTACGATAGTTCCTGCACGTCACGTTCCCAAAAAAACAAAATTAAAAAAAATATAAAAAACAAAATATAAAAAAAAATTAGTTTTTTAGTTGTTTTAGCTCAGTGATACAAATCCATTTTACTCAGCTGCGTGTAACCTTTCTGTGTGTCACAGTTCAGCACACTCGCTCCAATCCGTATATACTGTCCAGGTGACGCTTTCTGTACGTCACAGAATACAACCAAGTCATTTGCTACCAATAACATCTACAGCTTGATCCAGAAAACTCTCTGTGCGACATTTGTCTGGGTCGCAGTCTAAATAGCCACCGTTAACAGGGTGTCAGTCAGTTCTACGATAGTTCCTGCACGTCACGTTCCCAAAAAAACAAAATTTAAAAAAAATATAAAAAACAAAATATAAAAAAAATTAGTTTTTTTGTTGTTTTAGCTCAGTGATACAAATCCATTTTACTCAGCTGCGTGTAACCTTTCTGTGTGTCACAGTTCAGCACACTCGCTCCAATCCGTATATACTGTCCAGGTGACACTTTCTGTACGTCACAGAATACAACCAAGTCATTTGCTACCAATAACATCTACAGCTTGATCCAGAAAACTCTCTGTGCGACATTTGTCTGGGTCGCAGTCTAAATAGCCACCGTTAACAGGGTGTCAGTCAGTTCTACGATAGTTCCTGCACGTCACGTTCCCAAAAAAACAAAATTAAAAAAAAATATAAAAAACAAAATATAAAAAAAATAGTTTTTTAGTTGTTTTAGCTCAGTGATACAAATCCATTTTACTCAGCTGCGTGTAACCTTTCTGTGTGTCACAGTTCAGCACACTCGCTCCAATCCGTATATACTGTCCAGGTGACACTTTCTGTACGTCACAGAATACAACCAAGTCATTTGCTACCAATAACATCTACAGCTTGATCCAGAAAACTCTCTGTGCGACATTTGTCTGGGTCGCAGTCTAAATAGCCACCGTTAACAGGGTGTCAGTCAGTTCTACGATAGTTCCTGCACGTCACGTTCCCAAAAAA
The DNA here is from genome assembly GCA_900303285.1 of Rhinella marina. Lineage (NCBI taxonomy): Eukaryota > Metazoa > Chordata > Amphibia > Anura > Bufonidae > Rhinella > Rhinella marina. Next base: position 14,916 of record ONZH01019939.1, read on the forward strand.
ACAAAATTAAAAAAAAATATAAAAAACAAAATATAAAAAAAAATTAGTTTTTTAGTTGTTTTAGCTCAGTGATACAAATCCATTTTACTCAGCTGCGTGTAACCTTTCTGTGTGTCACAGTTCAGCACACTCGCTCCAATCCGTATATACTGTCCAGGTGACACTTTCTGTACGTCACAGAATACAACCAAGTCATTTGCTACCAATAACATCTACAGCTTGATCCAGAAAACTCTCTGTGCGACATTTGTCTGGGTCGCAGTCTAAATAGCCACCGTTAACAGGGTGTCAGTCAGTTCTACGATAGTTCCTGCACGTCACGTTCCCAAAAAAACAAAATTTAAAAAAATATAAAAAACAAATATAAAAAAAATTAGTTTTTTAGTTGTTTTAGCTCAGTGATACAAATCCATTTTACTCAGCTGCGTGTAACCTTTCTGTGTGTCACAGTTCAGCACACTCGCTCCAATCCGTATATACTGTCCAGGTGACACTTTCTGTACGTCACAGAATACAACCAAGTCATTTGCTACCAATAACATCTACAGCTTGATCCAGAAAACTCTCTGTGCGACATTTGTCTGGGTCGCAGTCTAAATAGCCACCGTTAACAGGGTGTGAGTCAGTTCTCCGATAGTTCCTGCACGTCACGTTCCCAAAAAAACAAAATTAAAAAAAAATATAAAAAACAAAATATAAAAAAAATTAGTTTTTTTGTTGTTTTAGCTCAGTGATACAAATCCATTTTACTCAGCTGCGTGTAACCTTTCTGTGTGTCACAGTTCAGCACACTCGCTCCAATCCGTATATACTGTCCAGGTGACACTTTCTGTACGTCACAGAATACAACCAAGTCATTTGCTACCAATAACATCTACAGCTTGATCCAAAAACTCTCTGTGCGACATTTGTCTGGGTCGCAGTCTAAATAGCCACCGTTAACAGGGTGTCAGTCAGTTCTACGATAGTTCCTGCACGTCACGTTCCCAAAAAAACAAAATTAAAAAAAAATATAAAAAACAAAATATAAAAAAAAATTAGTTTTTTAGTTGTTTTAGCTCAGTGATACAAATCCATTTTACTCAGCTGCGTGTAACCTTTCTGTGTGTCACAGTTCAGCACACTCGCTCCAATCCGTATATACTGTCCAGGTGACACTTTCTGTACGTCACAGAATACAACCAAGTCATTTGCTACCAATAACATCTACAGCTTGATCCAGAAAACTCTCTGTGCGACATTTGTCTGGGTCGCAGTCTAAATAGCCACCGTTAACAGGGTGTCAGTCAGTTCTACGATAGTTCCTGCACGTCACGTTCCCAAAAAACAAAATTAAAAAAAATATAAAAACAAATATAAAAAAAATTAGTTTTTTGTTGTTTTAGCTCAGTGATACAAATCCATTTTACTCAGCTGCGTGTAACCTTTCTGTGTGTCACAGTTCAGCACACTCGCTCCAATCCGTATATACTGTCCAGGTGACACTTTCTGTACGTCACAGAATACAACCAAGTCATTTGCTACCAATAACATCTACAGCTTGATCCAGAAAACTCTCTGTGCGACATTTGTCTGGGTCGCAGTCTAAATAGCCACCGTTAACAGGGTGTCAGTCAGTTCTACGATAGTTCCTGCACGTCACGTTCCCAAAAAAACAAAATTTAAAAAAATATAAAAAACAAATATAAAAAAAATTAGTTTTTTGTTGTTTTAGCTCAGTGATACAAATCCATTTTACTCAGCTGCGTGTAACCTTTCTGTGTGTCACAGTTCAGCACACTCGCTCCAATCCGTATATACTGTCCAGGTGACACTTTCTGTACGTCACAGAATACAACCAAGTCATTTGCTACCAATAACATCTACAGCTTGATCCAGAAAACTCTCTGTGCGACATTTGTCTGGGTCGCAGTCTAAATAGCCACCGTTAACAGGGTGTGAGTTAGGTCTCCGATAGTTCCTGCACGTCACGTTCCCAAAAAACAAAATTAAAAAAAAATATAAAAAACAAAATATAAAAAAAAATTAGTTTTTTTGTTGTTTTAGCTCAGTGATACAAATCCATTTTACTCAGCTGCGTGTAACCTTTCTGTGTGTCACAGTTCAGCACACTCGCTCCAATCCGTATATACTGTCCAGGTGACACTTTCTGTACGTCACAGAATACAACCAAGTCATTTGCTACCAATAACATCTACAGCTTGATCCAGAAAACTCTCTGTGCGACATTTGTCTGGGTCGCAGTCTAAATAGCCACCGTTAACAGGGTGTCAGTCAGTTCTACGATAGTTCCTGCACGTCACGTTCCCAAAAAAACAAAATTTAAAAAAAAATATAAAAAACAAAATATAAAAAAAATTAGTTTTTTAGTTGTTTTAGCTCAGTGATACAAATCCATTTTACTCAGCTGCGTGTAACCTTTCTGTGTGTCACAGTTCAGCACACTCGCTCCAATCCGTATATACTGTCCAGGTGACACTTTCTGTACGTCACAGAATACAACCAAGTCATTTGCTACCAATAACATCTACAGCTTGATCCAGAAAACTCTCTGTGCGACATTTGTCTGGGTCGCAGTCTAAATAGCCACCGTTAACAGGGTGTCAGTCAGTTCTACGATAGTTCCTGCACGTCACGTTCCCAAAAAAACAAAATTTAAAAAAAATATAAAAAACAAAATATAAAAAAAAATTAGTTTTTTTGTTGTTTTAGCTCAGTGATACAAATCCATTTTACTCAGCTGCGTGTAACCTTTCTGTGTGTCACAGTTCAGCACACTCGCTCCAATCCGTATATACTGTCCAGGTGACACTTTCTGTACGTCACAGAATACAACCAAGTCATTTGCTACCAATAACATCTACAGCTTGATCCAGAAAACTCTCTGTGCGACATTTGTCTGGGTCGCAGTCTAAATAGCCACCGTTAACAGGGTGTCAGTCAGTTCTACGATAGTTCCTGCACGTCACGTTCCCAAAAAAACAAAATTAAAAAAAATATAAAAAACAAATATAAAAAAAATTAGTTTTTTGTTGTTTTAGCTCAGTGATACAAATCCATTTTACTCAGCTGCGTGTAACCTTTCTGTGTGTCACAGTTCAGCACACTCGCTCCAATCCGTATATACTGTCCAGGTGACACTTTCTGTACGTCACAGAATACAACCAAGTCATTTGCTACCAATAACATCTACAGCTTGATCCAGAAAACTCTCTGTGCGACATTTGTCTGGGTCGCAGTCTAAATAGCCACCGTTAACAGGGTGTGAGTTAGGTCTCCGATAGTTCCTGCACGTCACGTTCCCAAAAAAACAAAATTTAAAAAAAAATATAAAAAACAAAATATAAAAAAAATTAGTTTTTTAGTTGTTTTAGCTCAGTGATACAAATCCATTTTACTCAGCTGCGTGTAACCTTTCTGTGTGTCACAGTTCAGCACACTCGCTCCAATCCGTATATACTGTCCAGGTGACACTTTCTGTACGTCACAGAATACAACCAAGTCATTTGCTACCAATAACATCTACAGCTTGATCCAGAAAACTCTCTGTGCGACATTTGTCTGGGTCGCAGTCTAAATAGCCACCGTTAACAGGGTGTCAGTCAGTTCTACGATAGTTCCTGCACGTCACGTTCCCAAAAAAACAAAATTTAAAAAAAAATATAAAAAACAAAATATAAAAAAAAATTAGTTTTTTAGTTGTTTTAGCTCAGTGATACAAATCCATTTTACTCAGCTGCGTGTAACCTTTCTGTGTGTCACAGTTCAGCACACTCGCTCCAATCCGTATATACTGTCCAGGTGACACTTTCTGTACGTCAGAGAATACAACCAAGTCATTTGCTACCAATAACATCTACAGCTTGATCCAGAAAACTCTCTGTGCGACATTTGTCTGGGTCGCAGTCTAAATAGCCACCGTTAACAGGGTGTCAGTCAGTTCTACGATAGTTCCTGCACGTCACGTTCCCAAAAAAACAAAATTTAAAAAAAATATAAAAAACAAAATATAAAAAAAATTAGTTTTTTAGTTGTTTTAGCTCAGTGATACAAATCCATTTTACTCAGCTGCGTGTAACCTTTCTGTGTGTCACAGTTCAGCACACTCGCTCCAATCCGTATATACTGTCCAGGTGACACTTTCTGTACGTCACAGAATACAACCAAGTCATTTGCTACCAATAACATCTACAGCTTGATCCAGAAAACTCTCTGTGCGACATTTGTCTGGGTCGCAGTCTAAATAGCCACCGTTAACAGGGTGTCAGTCAGTTCTACGATAGTTCCTGCACGTCACGTTCCCAAAAAAACAAAATTAAAAAAAATATAAAAACAAAATATAAAAAAAATTAGTTTTTTAGTTGTTTTAGCTCAGTGATACAAATCCATTTTACTCAGCTGCGTGTAACCTTTCTGTGTGTCACAGTTCAGCACACTCGCTCCAATCCGTATATACTGTCCAGGTGACACTTTCTGTACGTCACAGAATACAACCAAGTCATTTGCTACCAATAACATCTACAGCTTGATCCAGAAAACTCTCTGTGCGACATTTGTCTGGGTCGCAGTCTAAATAGCCACCGTTAACAGGGTGTCAGTCAGTTCTACGATAGTTCCTGCACGTCACGTTCCCAAAAAAACAAAATTTAAAAAAAATATAAAAAACAAAATATAAAAAAAAATTAGTTTTTTGTTGTTTTAGCTCAGTGATACAAATCCATTTTACTCAGCTGCGTGTAACCTTTCTGTGTGTCACAGTTCAGCACACTCGCTCCAATCCGTATATACTGTCCAGGTGACACTTTCTGTACGTCACAGAATACAACCAAGTCATTTGCTACCAATATCATCTACAGCTTGATCCAGAAAACTCTCTGTGCGACATTTGTCTGGGTCGCAGTCTAAATAGCCACCGTTAACAGGGTGTGAGTTAGGTCTCCGATAGTTCCTGCACGTCACGTTCCCAAAAAAACAAAATTAAAAAAAATATAAAAACAAATATAAAAAAAAATAAGTTTTTAGTTGTTTTAGCTCAGTGATACAAATCCATTTTACTCAGCTGCGTGTAACCTTTCTGTGTGTCACAGTTCAGCACACTCGCTCCAATCCGTATATACTGTCCAGGTGACACTTTCTGTACGTCACAGAATACAACCAAGTCATTTGCTACCAATAACATCTACAGCTTGATCCAGAAAACTCTCTGTGCGACATTTGTCTGGGTCGCAGTCTAAATAGCCACCGTTAACAGGGTGTCAGTCAGTTCTACGATAGTTCCTGCACGTCACGTTCCCAAAAAAACAAAATTTAAAAAAAATATAAAAAACAAATATTAAAAAAAATTAGTTTTTTGTTGTTTTAGCTCAGTGATACAAATCCATTTTACTCAGCTGCGTGTAACCTTTCTGTGTGTCACAGTTCAGCACACTCGCTCCAATCCGTATATACTGTCCAGGTGACACTTTCTGTACGTCACAGAATACAACCAAGTCATTTGCTACCAATAACATCTACAGCTTGATCCAGAAAACTCTCTGTGCGACATTTGTCTGGGTCGCAGTCTAAATAGCCACCGTTAACAGGGTGTACAGTTCAGTTCTCGATATTCCTGCACGTCACGTTCCAAAAAA